>JAFVLL020026578.1:70499-99248 GCA_021397915.2 Tor tambroides
CTTTTTTTTTTTTTTTTTTTTTTTTTTTCATATCAGTTGATATTGATAATTATCATGATAAATGTCAAATCTTTGTTTCTTTCAAGTTTAAAGGCAGATTTTTGCTCTAGTCAAAGTTGTAAAACCCAGACCATTAGTTGTGGTTTTAAACTGCTCTTTATGGTCAGAACATGACACACACTTAACGTTTTTCAATTCTTTACACTTTTCCTGCCGTTTTTCATTAACAAACTAAATATCTTAATAGAAAAATGAATTTCTTAGTGTCTATATGTTCTGAGTTATATTGTTTCAAATCATGAAACAGGTTTGTGTTGTCTAATAATATTAATAATAATATTACTTTTTTTGTCTCTTAGAAATGCACATTTGATAATAATAGTGGTAGTAGCTTCATTTAGGATGCAGATGTAAATTAACAAAATTAGTAACATCTTTAAAAATTATAGCAATATATGGTGAAATTTAAATATTCTGACTGTTTTTGATTATTTTTTTTTTTTTTATTTTTTTTTTTTTTAAATCAACCATTGGTCTTCCACAGTAACATACATTTAGATCATGATAACACATATAACACCCCAAAACCATAGTAAAAATATAACTATATAGTTTCCATGTATTTGTATAAAAAAACAGTAGTCTAAATACATTTAGTATAAATACACAAAGGCTGTAGCTTTAATTACAACAAGTACTGTAATTACATTCCATTACTCCTTTAATACAATGAATACAATTATGTAATAATTTGATGTCATTTGAACTTTGAGCCAGGAGATAAATGGTCTGTGTGACGCGGTTCAAATGAGTCATGCTGTTTCGTTCTTCCTATCGAACTCTTGTTATCATTTTATCGGGGAAAATTATATCACGATAATTATCATTATCGATTTATCGCCCAGCCCTAGATAAAATACTCTCACGTTATGAGAAGTCACATTATGATGGTAAGGAAACTCGGTAACACTTTATTTTAAGGTGTCATAATACAGAGTAATTACCTAATTAAGTACTTAGTAGTAGCCATTGTACTTACATGAAACATGTAACTAAGTTACCATGTAACTAAGTTTTTGGAACAGCCTTTAATTACAGTTTGTAATTATGTAGATGTAACAGGCAGCTACTGTTACACATATGTAACACTCCGAGTCTGTTACACAGCTACTTGTACACTTAAGTACAATCTTGATCCACTTTATTTTAAGTAGCTTATGTCTGTGTACTGACATTTATAATTACGTTGTATAAAGTCTGCAACATATATGTAACAATCTTTTGGTTACATAAGTAGCTGTGTAACAGACTCGGTCTGTTACATGTGTGTAACAGTAGCTGCCTATTACAGCTGCATAATTACAAACTGTAATTACAGGCTGTTCCATAACTTAGTTACATGGTAAGTACATTTTATTTCATGTAAGTACAACGGCTACTACTAAGTACTTAACTAGGTAGTTACTCTGTATTATGACACCTTAAAATAAAGTGTTACCTAAAACTCTTGGTATTTTGGTCAATGCTAGCACTTTGAACTCATTGGTGTCACTGAGCATCCAGACTGTGCTGCTGTTGTTCTTTAGACCTGTAACGGCATGGACCAGCATGTGACAGAGAAGTGGTTTCACGGGAAGCTGGGAGCGGGGCGTGACGGGCGTCAGATCGCCGAGCGTCTGCTGTCGGAGTACTGTCTGGAGACCGGAGCGCCGGACGGCTCCTTCCTGGTGCGGGAGAGCGAGACCTTCGTGGGAGACTACACGCTCTCCTTCTGGTAACTATTCAATCAATCAGTCAATCATTTTATTTTCGGTCCTCACAGACAACTTTTCACAAAAATAAATAAATAAACATAATTACCGAAAAAGGTGTAGGCCGAAGCCTTGCTTAAATACGGGGAAATTACTGGTAAATCTATATATTGGTGGATCTCTAGTTTGGGCTGTTTTTGTGACCGTTTCCTCTGGTCAGGCGGTCCGGTCGGGTTCAGCACTGCAGGATTCACTCTCGGCAGGAGGCCGGAAGCCCCAAGTTCTACCTGACGGATAACCTGGTGTTCGACACGCTGTTCGCGCTCATCACACATTACCAGCAGGTGCCTCTGCGCTGCAACGAGTTTGAGATGAAGCTGACCGAGCCAGTGCCACAGACCAACGCTCACGAGAGCAAAGAGTGAGTCCCACGTCCACAACTGACCCAGCTGATGGACGAAAGCACTTACACGGACAGTTCTTTCATTCACTCGCCCTCATGTCATGACTTTCTTCTGTTAAGAGATATTTTGAAAGATATCAGTAAAGGAGCTTCCATTGTATGGACAAAAAACCCCCAGACATTTCTTAAAATATCTGATGTAACCTGCAATGATATTGTCATGCAAAAGGAAAAAATATACAGTATTGAGGATGGATAATTGTTTTATCCTTTTATAACATAGAAAGAGAGTATACTGTTTGAAATGAGAATAATTATTAATTAATAAGAAAAAAAAAAGATAATATCTGCTTTAATTAAAACTGGTGAGGAAAAAATTGTTGATTAGATGATAATTATTTCTATGTTATAGCCAATGACAATACACAATGGCCAATAAAATAAGCTCAAAAGTTAAAAAATAAATATATTGAGCTAATTTAAGGGTAATATTTGTCATATTTTCAAGTGTTACAAAAATGTCTTTCAGTTATGTTTATTGTGGGGACCTTTCTGAGCCAATGGTTAATTGTGATTTTACTTAGAATAAAAATCAAGTTATTTTCTTGATATGCTAATTTATTAATATATTGGCATCCCTAAAATTACACTACTGTTCAAAAGTTTGAGGTTAGTAATATTTTCACCTAAGATGCTTTTGAAAGAATGTCTTAAGCTCACACAGGTGAAATACACAGTAATATTGTAAAATATATCATTACAGTTTAAAATAACTTTTTTTTTCTACATGAATATATTGTAAAATATAATTGATTCCTGTGATCAAAGCTGTATTTTCAGCATCATTACTCCAGTCTTCAGTGTCACATGATCTTCAGAAATCATTCTCATATGCTGATTTACTGCTCAAGAAACATTTCTGATTATAATCAACATCAGTTGTGCTCTTTAATATATGTAATATTTTTTTTTTTGTGCAAATCATTATACATTTTATTTCAGGATTCTTGGATGAATAAAAAGTTCAAAAGAACAGCATTTACTTAAAACAAATAAAATAGCTTACCATAAAAGTAATTAATTAGTTGATTAGTAAGCCTAGTAATCTTGTGAATGGGAGCGTGCATCTTGCAGGGAATAACCGCAGCAGCTTGTGTGCTGCTTCCTGTCCTCCTGTGTTTCCCGGTCTAATTCGAGCATGTGTTGTGTGTGTTTTCCGTGCAGGTGGTATCACGCGTCTCTGTCCCGCAGTCAGGCTGAAAACATGCTGATGAGAGTCCCGCGTGACGGGGCTTTCCTCGTTAGGAAGAGAACAGAAGTCAACTCTTTCGCCATTTCCTTCCGGTGAGACCCAGACTCCCGCTTTCATGTTTGATTGTGTCCTGGTCTCTGCAGCTCTTCTCACTCTCGTCTTTCTCTCTCAGGGCGGAGGGCAAGATAAAGCACTGCCGCGTGCAGCAGGAGGGACAGACGGTGGTGTTGGGCACCTCAGAGTTTGACAGTTTAGTAGATTTAATCAGTTACTATGAGAAACATCCACTGTACCGTAAGATGAAGCTACGCTACCCCATCAATGAGGAAACACTGGAGAAGATCGGCACTGCTGTGAGTCATCTGAAACACTAGACCCCTTACATCAGGATTATTAACCTCTAATCTGTTGTTAAAGTCAAAGTTTGAACTTTAACTCTTTAAATTTGAACTGTCATCACTTTACTCACCCTCAACCCTGAAAATCAGACATTTTAAAAAGAGATATAAGAGTCTTGTGAACCAAACCGTTGGCTTCCTTTGTGTGGACACTTACGCATTTCTCAAAATATCTTTCATGCTCCTCAGAAGAAAGAAAGTCATACAGTTATAGTGTGAAATGAACACAGAATGACAGGGTTGTCATGTTTGGGTGGACTGTCTCTTTAAGGATGCACCAATGTGGAATTTCTTGACTGAAACCCAAGAGAACTAATTTGATAATCAATTAAAAACATGTAGAAACTTAAAATCTGGACTTTGCTATGCATATAGGTGATTTGACCCCATGCATGCTGAAATCTTGAGGTGTCTCGCTGTGATTGGTTCAGTGTTAAAATGAGTGTTTGTGAGAATCCCCCTTGTTTGGTTAACTTTTGGTGATTGGTGCATATGAGTTTCTCAGTTAGCTTATAATTAGTATCTAGAGAACAAGTGTAGGCCTCAGACGGCACACCTACAGACTGATGCACACTGCACACAGAAATGGACCAGATCTGGCTGAAATCCCCACCGCTCTGATGGGATTGGTTGGTTTATGCACAGGGTACAGGTTTATATCAGTCCACCAGACGCTGGAAATCCAACATCTTCTGAAGAAAGATGTTAGAGATAGAAGTTTGTCCTTATATATAGCTTGCAAAAATGAAATTCTTGAGTATTTTCTTTGGAAAATGTGGTAGCGCTTTATTTCAGGGACCAGTTCTCACTGTTAACTAGTTGCTTATTAACATGCGTATTACTACACATTTTACTTATAAACCACATATTAATGCCTTATTCTGCATGATCATATTTTAGATCCCTTAACCCCATAAACTTAACAACTACCTTACTAACTATTAATTACAAATTTGGAGTTTATTGAGGCAAAGTTATAGTTAATAGTTAGTTAATAGTGAGAACTGAACCCCAAAATAAAGTTTGACCAGAAATAATGATGCTGTAATTGTGCTTTTAGAAGAAATTTATGATGTTACAATTTCAAAACAAGGTCTCTATTTGATGCTTTCATAAAGTTGTTACTCAAATCCCCCCCCCCCAAAAAAGTTACATCATGCATAGTCATGATCGTTAACTGTGTTCATGATCGATAATTTGTGTGACTTCAGAGCACTTGTGCACATCCTAGTATTAGTAATATTGTATGTAGCTGATGTTTTGTTGTAATGCTTAATTACAACAGTTAATTTGACACATACCAGTGAATTTGTTAAATATCTTACTTTGGAATTTAAGACAAGTTTGAGGTTATCCTAACTATTGGAAATTATGATTTTTAAGAACAATCTTTTCAATAATTAGAATTTTTAAGTTTTGTCGTAAGAACAATAGTAACAAAAAAAGAGAGATAAGAACATTAAGAATGTTTTTGGAATACAAAATGTTAAGTTTGAAATGACTGATTGTTTTGTTTAGGCGTGAGAAAAGTGACTCTCTTCTTTCACAGTCTTTCTTGGAAACTGCTTTTTATTGTGGTTTTGGTTTTCACATTTACCTGTTAATTGTTAGTCAGCCGGCCCTCACTGTCAGGCGTTTGTGTGGTCAGAGTTAAAGTGAAAGGTCTTTCTCTTTCTGTCTGTCTGCAGGAGCCTGATTATGGATCTCTGTATGAAGGCCGTAACCCTGGATTCTATGTGGAAGCCAATCAGATGCCCACGTTTAAGGTACCTCTGCTCTCTCTGCATGTACAGTGTGTTTCTGGTACTGTTTGGTTTAGTGTGTGACGGTTCTGTGTTTGTGAGCAGTGCACAGTACGAGCCATGTATGAATACAAAGCCCAGCGCGATGATGAACTGTCCTTCAGTAAGAACGCCATCATTCAAAACGTGGACAAACAGGAGGGAGGCTGGTGAGTACAAGACACTATCAATACACAGCTGCCAATTCAGTAACATGTATAACATTTTGAAGTGGATCGAAACCTTTCATCAAAGTTGTCCTAGAACCAAAACAACATGTGTGTGCATATTGTGTGTGTGTGTGTGTGTGTGTGTGGTGTTGTTTTTTCCACATTTATCTTTTTAACTTCAATAGACTAACTTCAACTATCTTTTTAACTTCAGTTTTTTTTATTTTTTCATTTTTATGGTTTCACTTTTATTTAATTATAATAACTCTGATTTGGCTTTCTTTTTTTCTTTTTTGACCTTAAAGCTACACAAAACAATACAAAGACAACAACTAGGACAGGGAAACAAAAAAAACAAAATAAAAACAAAAAAAACATAATTACATCAGTTCCTCCAGTTTTACACAAAGTTTAACAATGTAACACAGATTTCTAGGCCAGTAGGCACAGGCAATATGATGATCATGCAAAAAATAAAAGGGTCAAACCTGTAAACTGTTGTCCTTGACATTTGAGAGATAATTAAAAAAAGCATTCCCAGGTTGCTTCGAAGCCAGCAGTGTGTAACTCTGATTTGGCTTTAAAACAGGACTAAATAGGGTTTATGTCAGTCACTCCAAGTGCACACTACAATGATCAAGCTCATTTTACTCCTTTAAAATGACAAATACGCCTTTGACGTATTGTGGCAAGCAGATCGCAGTATATGCCTGATGCTCTTGTAGTGTGCACACTACTGAGGGACGATCTGACTAGCCACAGAAGCTACATCAGATTTTAAATCTGTAGTCAAGAACAAAACATTGCTGTGAGCGTCAGTTTGTGACCATCTCCAGGAGTGAAGCTCATTTGGGGAGGAGAAGGTTCTGCTTATTTGAGTCTCTTGGCTACAAAAATAAACTGAAATATAGTGCTAAACTTTGCTCTCAAGGGACAGAAATACCAAAATGAAGTAGTAGTTCTAGAACACAGAAGTGCTAAATGAGGCCACTAATTAGGTAGATGAACAAAATTAAAAACAAGTAACTAAACTAAAAACAAGTGACATCGGCCCACTCATGCCTATAACGGTAACTGTATCAATAAATCTAATTGTGCTGATCAGTGTTGGGTAAGTTACTCATTACCACTACAAATGACTAATTACTCCTTTAAATTGTAATTTGATTACATTACAGCATTTAAAAAGTAATCAGATTACTAATTGCTTTACTTTTCAAGTTACTTTCAAGTTTACTTTTCAAGTTATCAAATCTAAAAAATACACTAAGTGAAACATAGTTCTTTCAGTAATTTAATATTGACTGAAAAATTACATATATCAAAACAGCAACTTGAACCTCGTTATCATTTTTTCCTGATAACAGCGAAAAGAACTAAAAATGTTTCCTCATTTTTGATCGTACAGATGAGAGTAATTCCTCATTTGAAACTATAAAGGTCTACTTTTATTTGTATACACTCGCAATATTAACAAAGCAATGTGCTTTTGTAAAATAAAGAAAATAAACAGGGTGTGCTTTCTACAGTCTCCACTAATATCTTCCTGAAACGCGTCACAAAAATGACCGAAGCCTCAGCGAATTCTTGACACGCAGACATTAGAAATATATCTATAGAAAACTTGAAGTGTCTACTTTTAAATGAAGTAAGTCCTGTTCGAAAACAAATATTCTCTGATAAAGTAATCTGTATGAAAACAACGTGAGTTTTTTCCCCATCTGAACTCAATTTCGCGCTCCATATGATAATCATCGGCAAAACAAACAAACTAAGCGTTAAGATTCATCAAGTTCATCTAGACTACTTTTAGTTTTTGGAAGAAAATACGCTGTGAGGAATAAGCCTTGAATTTACCTCAGAAGAAGAACGCGATGCGTTGCTTGGCTTGATCCAGCGGAGGATCTCACTTTGATAAGTCACTTATTTTTAATTTATATTAGTGTTGTGACACAAACTTACACATTTACTAGTTGGACTTTTCCCAAACTTATAATGGCAGACTAAAATATGTGAAATCAAGTAAATTCCATCTAAATGTTGTCTGTATTCTCGCATACTAACGTGCAAAACATGATTTTACAATGCATTTTACTTCATATTTTTTTGTAACACTGCATTTGTAACTTAACATAATTTTATTGGCGTTAGTAACTGTAATCAAATTACATAAATTTAAAATGTAACGCATTACTGTGTTATCAGGAAAAGTAATTAGAATACAGTAACGTGTTACTGTTACACGTTATACCCAACTCTGGTTCTGATACTATGAGATTAGTGAAGTCCAGTCCGCAACTATAACAATAACAACACAGAGGAACAATATATTTGAAATTACTTTCAGAGCAACTTTTTTTTTCAGCTGATGAAGGTTACAAGCATTGACAGCCAATTAGAATCCACCGGATTTTAAAGTGGCAGATAATAAAACTGCAGTGTGCTTATAATAAACAGTGTTGTCCGCTGGTGTGGATGCTAATATGTGGCCCTGGACAACAAAACCAGTCATAAGCTTTCCATTGATGTATGGTTTGTTAGGATAATATTTGGCTGAGATACAACTATTTGAAAATCTGGAATCTGAGGGTGCAAAAAAAAAAAAATCACCTTTAAAGTTGTCCAAATGAAGTTCTTAGCAATGCATATTACTAATCAAAAATTAAGTTTTGATATATTTAGGGTAGGAAATTTACTAAATATCTTCATGGAACATAGGTATATCCTAATGATTTTTGGCATACAAGAAAAATTGATAATTTTGACCCATGCAATGTATTTTTGGCTATTGCTACAGTCAACATTTGAAGTGGATCAAAACCTTTCATCAAAGTTGCCCTAAAACAAAAACTATACCCTTTCTTGTCTTTAGGACAACTTTGAACTTTTTGAATCCACTTCAAATGTTGACTACTGTATATCCGTGCGACTTAAGACTGGTTTTGTTGTCCTGGGTCACGTATAGTCATCATTGTTAGTGTGAACTGGCCTTTACACTTGCTGTGGGCCATTATTGTTGAGCACTGAAGGGTCACAAATTATTATTTTTTGTTTATATTATGCTCAATGCCATGCACTGTTTCTAACATTAATATCTCACTAGCCAGAAAGTCTTGTTTACTTGCCAAAGCCTATTTTTACCTGCATTAGGTGCGTTGTGTTTGTTTTTGGAGTCTGTTTCTCTCGTTCAGTCTTGATTTAGTTCCCTGAAAATAGCCCTGTGTGTGTTTGTGTTCCTGCTCAGGTGGAAGGGCGACTATGGCGGTAAGAAGCAACTGTGGTTCCCTGCGAATTACGTTGAGGAAATCAGCCCGACGGCCGTGGAGCCCGACAGATCAGTGAGTTCAGCGCCTGTGTTTGTTGTTGTTGTTGTGTTGTGTCAGAGGCAGACCTTTAGCCCTGTTCTCTCTCTGCTCTCCACTCGCGCTCAGCAGGCCACAGAGAACAGTCCTCTGGGAGACCTCCTGAGAGGAAGTGTGGACGTGTCTTCCTGTCAGATCGGTGAGTGTGTGTGTGTGTGTGTGTTCCTCTTCCCTCATACACACTCCATCGTCACATCACTGTTTGAGACCCTTACACAGACCCACACACACACACACATTATGTTTGAATTTAGATTGGAGCTGTCTGAAGATTTAAAATAATCATGACCAATTTCATTTTTTTTTTTACCTGTATTTAATGTTGTTGTTTTTTTTGTTTTTGTTTTTTTACTTATATTTCATTTCAATTTGCCTATAATATTTCAGAAATTAATATCTAAAAGTCTCTCTATTATAATAATAATAATAGTAATAATAATAGTAATAATTATTATTATATTATTATTATTATTATTATATTTAATAATAATAATAATAATAATAATGATTCCAGCAGTCTGAAGATTTAAAATAATCGTGACCAATCTCTTTTTAAAGCTATATTTAATCTTTTTTAACCTATAATATTAATTTCAATTTGCCTATATTTCAGAAATAAATATAAAAATCTCTCACTCTATATAATTTATTTAATATAATGATCATTAATAATAATAATAATAATAATTATTATTATTATTATCATTATCATTATTTTTATTGTTAAATTAATTATTGATGTTAATAAGTTTTCCATGTTCTACAATGATATATTTTTAAACTATATAACTCAACCCAAACTATTTTACCATTATTAATATACTATTATAGTTTTTATTATTTTTCATTTTTATTTAATTATAATTTTAGTGAATGTTTTAGTAATTTTTTAAAAATTCTTTTAGTATCTATCTATCTATCTATCTATCTATCTATCTCTAGTGCATTTGGATAAAACTGAAACTAATTTCCTTTTTGGTTGATGCCACCAAACCCCCTTATTTTTCCATTACCGCCTCTTCATTTATTTTTCATATTGAGACTTTTTTGGCCATAAATTAAATTCATTAACTGTGCTGCCATACTTTTTTCCCCATCATTAAACATCCTGCTTCAGAACAGAAGTATGTGGATTGCAAGAGTTGCACCAGGGTTGCCAAGTCTGCAGTTTTACCGCAGAGGTGGGCTTATTTTACTCTGTTGCTGCGGGTTAAAGTGATCTCCGCCCACCCCCTGGATCACTATTTCAACGGAGAGGATCCCCAACAGAGGGGAAAACCACGAAAAATAGCTTTTGGGCTATGTTTGAATCGCAGTTGGGCTGGTTTTGTTTCACAGAGCTGGCCACCCTGAGTCTCATGCTGTTTCGTGTTGTCTTGAGTTGAGTGTGTGCTGTCTCTGCTGCAGTGGTCAGACCTGAAGGGAAGGGCAGCAGGCAGTTCGTCTTCTCTCTGGTGCCTGTGGCCTCCCCCCGCACCGGCCCAGTGCTGGACATCGCAGCCAGCTCACAGGAGGAGCTGAAGGACTGGGTGGTGAAGATCCGCGAGGTCACCATGACCTCTGAAGCTAAGGTACCATCTCCTCCTCTGCAGTCACACAATACAACTGACCGGCTCCACCTCTTACAAAAATACTTCTCGCAAGTCATGTGATCAAGCTTATCCACAGTTTTTGCAATTTCCTCCTTTATTTGCTGGCTGACACATAGACTATATAAAGATGTTTGATATGACTGATTATTAGTTCCCCTTCTTGGAAATCATGATTAAATGTAACTTAAAATATACACAGTTTCCTAAGAAATTTTTTTTTTTGCTTTTTGACGTACATGTAATGTATGACAGTGTTTATGATTAATGATTGTTTGTTCTCTGTCAGCTCGAGGAGGGTAAAATGATGGAAAGAAGAAAGAAGATTGCGTTAGAGCTGTCAGACCTCGTCATCTACTGCCGACCGGTTCCTTTTGATGAAGACAGTAAGACGTCCCACAGTTTTAAAATCCAAACTTACTGATGCCTCAAGACAATTTAACTCTCCAACTCCTGTCATATCATCTACTAACCAGGGTTATTATCATTAACTAAAACTAAAACCATTTAAAAAATTCATTATGTGAAATAAAAAAAAAAAAAAGTTTATTTTTTACATTTTATTTTAGTTAAACTAAACACAAATAAGAAATGTTGGCAACCAGCTGAAATAAAACAAGTTTGAGTAGAAGTGCTACGATAACTGGTACAAAATAAACTAAAACTGTACATTTTTATAAAAAAATGGCAAAAACACAACAACATTACTAAAACTTAAATTTTGACTAAAATTAAAATGAAAACTGAAAGTATAACAATAAAATCAAACATCAGTGCTACTAAAATATCTCATTATTAATATCTCATAGATATACACTACAAGTCAAATGTTTTGAACAGTAAGATTTTTCATGTTTTTTTAAAGAAGTCTCTTCTGCTCACCAAGCCTGCATTTATTTGATCCAAAGTACAGCAAAAACAGAAATTTTTTGAAAAATTTTTACTATTTAAAATAACTGTTTTCTATTTGAATATATTTTAAAATGTAATTTATTTTTTTGATCAAAGCTGTATTTTCAGCATCATTACTCCAGTCTTCAGTGTCACATGATCCTTCAGAAATCATTCTAATATACTGATTTACTGCTCAAGAAACATTTAATTATTATTATTGTTGTTGTTGTTGTTATTATTATTATTATTATTATTAATATTTAAAACAGTTGAGTACATTTTTTTTTTTTCAGGATTCTTTGATGAATAGAAAGATCCAAAAATCATCATTTATCTGAAATAAAAAGCTTTTGTAACATTATACACTATACCATTCAGTATTAGAATGATTAGTAATGGAGTAATGATGCTGAAAATGTAGCTTTGATCACAGGAATAAATTACATTTAAAAATATATAAAAATATAAAACAGTTATTTTAAATTGTAATAATATTTCAAAATTTTACTGTTTTTGCTGTAATCTTTCAGTACTTCAGTTTAAATTTAATCTATCCTACAACTTTAACACAGTGGTTTCCTGCAGATGCATCAACGGTACACATTTTAGATATCTCTCTTATCTGACTCAGTCATTTCAGCACTTGTAGTCTTTACTAACACACTGAAGAGTGGAATCAGGTGTGTTTGATTAGGATGAGAGTTGGTGTGCCTCTAGGAACAGGGTTGGGAAACACTAATTTTAATATGAAATGCCATGTAGCTCCTCAGCATAACCTCTGAAAGCCTCTTCCGTGTCTCACAGAAATCGGGACGGACCGGGCCTGTTTCCGGGACATGTCCTCGTTTCCCGAGACCAAAGCGGAGAAGTATGTGAACCGTATCAAAGGAAAGAAGTTCCTGCAGTACAACCGGCTGCAGCTGTCGCGGATCTACCCGCGCGGCCAGCGCCTGGACTCCTCCAACTACGACCCGTTACCCATGTGGCTGTGCGGCAGTCAGCTGGTGGCCCTCAACTTCCAGACCGCAGGTGAGGACAGCAGCTCTCACTCAGGTCCTCTTCTCCTCCTCTGTGTGAGTCCTGTCCTCTAACAGAGCGGTCATTCCTCTGCAGATAAGCCCATGCAGATGAACCAGGCTCTCTTCATGCTGAACGGCAGGAGCGGTTACGTGCTGCAGCCCTCCGTCATGAGAGACGACAGCTTCGACCCGTTTGACCGGCACTCTCTGAGAGCAGTGGAGCCCATCACGCTCAGCATAGAGGTACACATGCGCTACAGTAGACCAGAACTGAACCCTTAGACAGGGTTTCTATATGTCTTCATTTGCCCTTCCACAAGTTAAGGACAATTTTTATCACAAGCATGTTTAAAAAATCTTCAGTAACACTTTAGTTTAGGGACCAATTTTAACTATTAACTAGTTTCTTTTTAGCATGCCTATTATTAACATATGTGACCCTGGAGCACAAAACCAGTCTTAAGTCGCTGGGGTGTATTTGTAGCAATAGCCAAAAATACATTGTATGGGTCAAAATTATTGATTTTTCTTTTATGCCAGAATCATTAGGATATTAAGTAAAGATCATGTTCCATGAAGATATTTTGTAAATTTCCTACTGTAAATATATCAAAACTTCATTTTTGATTAGTCATATGCATTGCCAAGAACTTCATTTGAACAACTTTAAAGGTGATTTTCTCAGTATTTTTATTTATTTTTTTTTATTTTTTGCACCCTCAGATTCCAGATTTTCAAATAGTTTTCAAATCTTGACCAAATATTGTCCTATCCTAACAAACCATGAATTAAACCATCAATGAAAAGCTTGTTTATTCAGCATTCAGATGATGTATAAATCTCAATTTCAAAAAATTTACCCTTATGACTGGTTTTGTGGTCCAGGGTCACATATTGGCTGTTTATTAGTATGGCTGAGAGATTTTGTTTTCATGACTTTCACAAAATGTTACCATAGGATGCAACATGTTTTAGCAACCAGAAGCCAAGCACACAGTAAAAGACACATACAGTGTTTGGTTTTGCTCTTTTGTTCGCCCAAGTGGAAATATGTTATCAGTCAATACTGATCATGTGAGAGTGACCAAATAAACTGAACGTTGGTGTGTTTTAAGGTTTTGGGAGCGCGCCACCTGCCCAAACACGGTCGAGGCATCGTTTGCCCTCTCATCGAGATCGAAGTTTGTGGAGCAGACTATGACAACGCCAAGCAGAGGACTGACTCTGAAGGTGAGGTGCAAATGCAAATCTCTTACAACAACAACACATAAGAACAAATGATGTAGGGATATGAGGGATCACTAAAAGATTGACCTGTTTTGCTCTCAGCGGACAACGGTCTGAACCCCACCTGGCCCAGGAAACCCTTCCGATTCACCGTCTGCAATCCCTCCTTTGCCTTCCTGCGCTTCGTGGTCTATGAAATCGACATGTTCAACGACCAGAACTTTCTGGCCCAGGCAACGTTCCCCATCAGCTGCCTCAAAACAGGTACGGCTCGCAAAAGAATCACCACCTTTGTGCTTTCAAAGGGAACCCGCTCTTAATAAAGCAGGGGTGTCCAGTCCTGCTCCTGGAGGGCCACTGTCTTGCAGAGTAGGGCTGCACGATCATCGGAATCAGGTCGAAATCGCTATTAAATCAGTCTGCGATTATGAAAGCTGTTATGCGCAGCTTGTCAGTGAAGCACAGCTCTGTGATCATTAGTAAATGCTGCTGCATCTGAAAGCACTGCGAGTTTGAGTCATTCGAAAAAGCAACACGTGTCAAACATGAGAAGCATTTATGAACCTCTTGGCCAACAAAATACCACATTAAATACCATGTTTTTACTCCAAACTCACTTCCTAATGTCAGTCGAGTGTTTGAAATCAATCCTTCTGTAAGATGTTGTGGCTTCTTACACAGAATAAGAAAAAAATATAAGAACTCAGGTAAACCATGTATTGTCATAGTCGTCACGTTGAATTAATGCAAGCAGTTCAATCTCCTGTTTATTCAGCTGCAGCTATAGGGATTTCCTGGAATGAATTACCTTTCTTTTGCGGAGCATATTTTGAGTTTTAGTGTAAGAGCGGCCTCTGGTATTTACTACTGATCACAGAACTGTGCTTCACTGACAAGCGGTGCATGAGAATCGCAGCTCTTGCCTAATTGCGAATGCAGTTTAATTTCAATTAATCTTGCAGCCCTATTGCAGAGTTTTGGTGCGTTCAAGTCATGTCGGATGGATCGTATTTATGAGGTGAACGCACATGAACACCACCACAAAGTCGTTATTAGGAGTGGGGAACTCAATTTTCTTTAAGCCCTGAGTTTCCGAGTTGTGGGCGTGTCAGTGAGAAAATGTGTTGGATGCAGTGGACGTAGCTAAAGACTATAGATATACAGCATCTGTATTGACGGCAAATTTGTTGAAATGAGTAAAATTACTTTTTTTTTTTTTTTTTGTCATTTACTATAAAACTATGCAAGTTGCATATACAAAATATTATATTATTGTATAATTACCATAGAGTACATAATGATTCAGTTTACATCACCTTCATAAATTTAATAAAAACAGAAAAAAGCAAAAACACAATGCACATTCTTTATTCAACATTTTGTAGATGTAGAGTTAAAATCATTGAATTTTATGTAGAAAAGTTAAATCGCCATCTTGTTCCGACCAAAGTGACTTGAACACACAAGTTGACAAGTCGTAATTACGATGTCAGGTAAGTACAAACATCCCAGGAGAACTTGAATGCACCATTTAGCTCTAGTCCTAATAAAACACACCTGAACCAGCTAATCGAGGTTTTTAGGATGAGGAGAGGAATCAGACACCCCTGGGTTCATGCTTTAAGGAGTGTAATAAAACAATGTCACTGCTGTGTCTGTAGGATACCGGTCGGTCCAGCTGAAGAACAGCTACAGTGAGGATCTGGAGCTGGCGTCTCTGCTGGTGTACATGGACATCGTCAGAGGAAGGGTGGGCATCGTAGCATATAGAAACACCTTAATCGACTAAAGCTGCATTTACCAAAAAAAAATCAGATTTTTTTTTTTTTTAGCTCACATCTGACACAGATCGGAATTTGTTGCACATGTGTAAACACAAAAATCCGCACAAGATCTGATTTTTTCGCATCCGAACTGGGCCACTTCCGAATGTGGATTTTAATCGGATACATATCCGATATCTGGACTTCTGACCTACGTCTAAACACACACATATCCGATTCGCCTCACAACGTCCAATGCAGGGGCAACATGTTTGGTTGCAGTTTAATGCCGGTGTGCTGAATGCACTCGCATTTATTGAGGTGGAAACTTTATATTGGTAAGAAATTGCACATTCATGATCTGGTTTTTAACCTCTGGCCCGTGAATTTTATAAATACAATAGCTTCGCTACTAAAAGCTACATTATATTTCTCAGCAATAAGGTGATTTTTGTAATTAAACTTCACTTGTTCGCTAACGTGCTCTCTCTCTCTTATTTGAATTCATTTAAACAAATATCATCTTAGCACTACTTTATTTCCCTAAGAATTCTACATCTATGAGTTGTAGATAAAATAGCAATTATAAAACGGATAGTTCCGGTCCTTGATTCTGATTGGTTGAGCTGCGTTCGAAGCTGTTGTAAATTACTCTACAAACATACACCTCTTTGCGACAAAGTGGTTGCTGCGCAACAACACAAACAACCACAACCGTTTCTGAGGAACTACATTGTTTGGCGAAAAATAATGTTTTTATTAATACCATTACATATTATTTTGTGAAATCTTGCTACATATATGGAGTAACCGTTTTATAAAAGCAAGAAGCCATGGTTTACAGTGAAATTATAACAGCATGCCTAACAATGCCCCTTAGCTGTTATAAATTCACTGTAAACCACGGCTTCACAGGGCTTATTGCTTTATTGAAAATTACTGTTATTTTTTAGGTCTTTATCCGTTCAGTTAGATTTTGTGCTGCAAAACATCCACAGCTGTTGTCCATGCTGACAAATAATAATGTCCACTTGACCTGAATTATATAAATAATTTTAATAGAACGGCCATTCTAAACCTGAGGGCCTACTACCATGTGCATATTAAAGTGATCACTGATGAGTGGGAATTAATGTAAACACATCGCACACCAGTCATGTCTAAAGTGAATGTAAACCGGTGGCCCAAACAATCAGATATGGTTAAAAGATCGGATCTATGCATTAAGACCTGCAGTGTAAATGCAGCCTGATATATGCTGTATCGTAATGGCAGCTGTTTTTTTTCTCCTGCAGCATGAGAATGGCGAGATGCTGAGTCCGTTCTCGGCGGCGGGGGCGATGGCCATGGCCATGCAGGTGGGCCGGGAGCGTATGGGGGACAGCAGCTCCGTCTCCTCTGCGTCCTCCATGTCCCCCCTGCCCTCGTCTCCGGCTCAGGCGCTGGGCTATCGCGGCCGGGAGGGCTCCTTCGAGGCCCGCTACCAGTCCCCTCTGGACGACTTCAGAGTGTCACAGGAGGCACTGCTGGACCAGGAGAACAGGAGGTACGCTTGCTTTGAATGATGTTAAATTGTCAAATTATTTGGGGCATGTTGTTGTCTTTTATTTAAATTGTGTTGAAACAGAAGATGTGACATCGGTTGTTTAGCATACGTCACTAGAGAGAAGTCTTTCATTTCACTGGAAGATCCTTTTTATATTTTGATTTAAATATTTTAAGGTCAAAAAAATGAAACATGCATGGGTGCAATCTTTCACAGTAAGATCTGTTACATACATTTAGAAAATAGGTTACACTTTATTTTAAGGTGTCTGTTGCAGTATACATTTAAGTACTGAGTAATTAATCAGATTACTTTTACTAGTAAAGTAATGCGTTACCCCCAACACTGGTGGTTGATATGCCCCGATCTCTTTGCACACATTTTGGTCCGTGACCTGCATCTCTGTGGAGGCTTGGTTATCAGCTTTAAATTGCATCAGAATCTCATTTTCTGAATTACCTGTCCTCTATCAGCAATATCTGGTTTTGTTTTTATGGTAAGTAATTATTCAGCGTATTGGGATAGTATTAGTTTTCCCTTATTTTCATGCCAACAGTGATGAACTATGTAATAAAGACGTAACCTATTGCTTATTTTGTTAAACAATATTTCAACTAAAATCAGAAATTCCACGACTACACTAAATTGATACCAGTATGAGGCATCTGCAAACCCCTGCCCCCAATTTTCCTCCCTGACTGTGAGTTTCAGTTCGTAAACTGGTCCACTCTGCAGCTTATCCTGGTCTATATATTGCTATTACTGTTTGATGTAATGCACATAGAGCTGAAATCTATCTTACTACAATAGATTTTTTCCAAAACTACCGATGTTTATAACTGTGGAATAACTTTCATATGGTCTGTCTCTGTCTCTGCTTCTTGGCAAACTCAAGCTGCAGTGTGGACCAGATCTAAACGGGTGACTCTGAGACTGTGTGTGACGCTGCTTTTCTCTCGTAGGCTCCGCAGGGCTCGCGTCAGCGCCGATAACCGAGCGTAGCAGAGCGGCTGAGCGCGCGACAGACGGACGGAGCGGACGCGAGGCCAGCGACAAGGGTCCCACAGAGCTGATGTCAAGGACTGCCGTCAAACCCGCTCCTATGGAAATCGTCATCGCCAGCGTTTTCGGACAGATCTCCCTCTCTCTGCGACTCTCTCCCGCTCCGGGAGCGGCGGAGGGCCTCGCGGGGCGCGAACGGAGCTGCGGCTCACGGACAGAAACGAACAATTATCTGCTTCGCTACAATCTGAACCTGCGGCGGACGGGACGGGGGTGTTCTGATGCAGCGCGAGACTCCAGGACAAGGCCAATGTTTCAAAATTGAGCGGGGGTTGTATCATTCATTACTTTGAAACCGATTCCAGGTTAACATTTATGGAGTAATAATACTTTTTCTTTACTCTATCTCTCTGGCTTATATATAAATGTTTGTGCGCGCCCCATTTTGCTGTCAGATAGAAAAGCGTTGCAGCTGATCTGCTCTCAAAGAGCCTCTCACTCCAGATTTTTATTTCATTTCAGACTGATTATTTTTATTATTTAAACATGTTTCATAATGTTTGTTTTTTTTCCATCCGAGTATGTTTTTAACATGAGGGCTTGGCCTTTTTAATTGCGTTTCTCTCATTCTTGCGCTTTCTCTTCCCTCTGTCTGAGTCGATGGACTAAAGTGTTTGACACGTCCCAGGATGTTTTTGGTTTTTTTTTTTAGACAGGCAGATGGCAGTATGGGAGATCTCATTGAAACAGTCGCTGTCTGAGCATCAGGAAGACATTCTTTGACATTTAACAACCTCTATTTTGTTTTAAAATAAAGTTACGACGTTATCAAGTGACCAGAGAGCAATATCACTCTCCTTGTTTTATGTTTTGCCAGTCTGCACGGGTGGACTTTAATTCACAAACAGCTCAGGTGGGGTTTTCAGGCCATGGGAGCATCAGAAATGTTGTGTATTTCGTTTACAGAACTGAACTTGGACCATCCCATTTCAGAACGTTTTATCCCTAACACCATTTCTGATTTATCGTTTACTGTTCCTCTACATTAACAATTGAGGAGTCTCATTCCTGAAGGCTTTTTTATTTTTTATTGTTTTGTCTTATCAGATCAAATAGGGAGGACGTTTTATGTATGATTTAGTAGCATGTTAACCATGATGTCCGTTTAAAGAAAGCCAAAGGTAGACTCTGCAGGTGGTTTATACAAGAAATTGGGACCAAAGTAAGTCTGTCTCAGTTCTTTGGTTTAGTAGAACACATTGAATAATTCTGAAAATATTATGGATGTTTTTTTTTTCAGGTCATTTTGGTCAGTCTTTAGATGTATACCTTGTGCCAAGCAGTCCTTTAGTTTTGTGTTATGCCATAGTATTGCCCTAATACAGACTGTCATTAATTGATGAACAGGCTAAGACTGCTAAACCTCAGTATTTGCAGTTGATGTACAGTAAAAACAAGGCCATATTTATTGTAGCTCTGATAAGTTTCATGCAGTTCTCTTGTTTAGCCAGTAGAGGTTGAGGTGTTACCGAACTGCACACATACACATGCCATCTAGTTCTGAGAATCATTTAGTGTCTAACAGCCATATACAGAAGCCATTGTGATGCTGTCGCGTTATTGCTTTACCTGGCTCTCCGTTTGACCACGGGGTCCAGGTGTGTTTTTATGGAGAGCTTGTTTGCCTTTTTCCCCTCTTTTTTTGCCTTGTGGCTGCTATGTTATGGCACTACTGTCACAGTATTTGGTTCTGTGCATGACAGCTCAGAGTCTGAAAGATGCTCCAGAATTTACTCCTCGATTGTTGTATGTTCCCCTGATTGGGCAAATACAGAAATGCTAATAATGTGAAAATCGTAAACAAGGGGCATTTTAACATGGAGGGCCTTTGGATGCATGCATAAATTGTAATTCCTCTTATTTTTTATTTTTTCCCCAGTGATTAGTGTATAGCAATTTGCATTACGCAATCTAGAAATATTACAGAAAGACACGGGGACCATAATCACTTCCTGAGCTTTGAGAGGAAAAGACGAGGCCAAACTCCTTCAGAGAGAATTTGCTCAAGTTCCCTTACATTTATTCCTAATTAGCCAACATTCCCTCGATTTGTTTTCAGTGTTAATCCCTTTCCTTGTACTTCTGTAGCCCTTCTCCAGTCTGTAAATGAGTTTCTGCTGTTTTCTTGCATCATCTTTCATGTGCCTTGGTGTATGTATACATCAACGAAAGATTCCCTGTTGGACATGTATGCCTTTTTCTATGCTTTCTTGCATCAGCGTTTTGTTACCAATGTTCTTATTTACAAACCAAGCCTTTTCTGTAATGTGCCTATGCTATAATGGAGGAAGTATACATTTTAATTTTGCTTTTCATATGAAACATAATCAAGCCTGAGAATAAAGTACTTATTCAACAATGAAAAGGTGGTTTTTCTTTTTAAGCCTGAAAATCCATGCCCGTTTTGTAATATTAAATTTATTCTGCAAATAATATTCATAAAAATCATACAAGCCTAAGCTGGTGAATCTGTTTTGACACAAATAGTCATGATTTTATGGGTTTCTTTTACTTTCAATGACATTTCAGGAAAAAAAAAAATGTGCCATAGTATTAATGCTCACCTACAGCATACAACTCAACCTCTCTGAGGTGCAATTAAGTCAGTCATATTTTAAGAATTACAAAAGGGCTCAAGGAGAGCTGTGCAGTTTGCGCTTTGTACCACCGTAAGTCCCCTAAAAATGGTAATTCCTCCCCAGAAGAAAAAGTTGGGAAATACACATCCAAGAAAAACTTTTCCGTTGACTTCAACTTGGTTCTATCACTTCACGAAGACAAGGTCTGTTTTCCCCTCTATCCTGTCCAAATAGAAAAAGCAGCTGGCTGGTGAAGGGGTGCATCCTGACCTTTGATAATCCACACCATGTCTTGAACAGTGGGACCAGCTAGTAACTCTCGGTGAAAAAGGGAATATTCATTGGGGGAGTTTTTTTTTTTTTTTTCTTTTTGCAGAGATGTTTCTCCAGTGCTCCTATTAAAGTATAATCTGTCATTTGTTTAAAAAAAAGCCTTCAATTAAAGGCCACATGTGCTGTAATCCCATGGGCTGATATCGCTTCACATTCATTCATACATCCACTCTCCTCTTCAGTCAGACTCTGCGAAAACAAACACACAAGTATTAAACACAAAAACAACCTCATAGGCTGCGTTTACACTGGCACAAAAAAATCAGATTTTTTCACATCTGATCTGGGCCACTTCCAAATGTGGATTTTAATCGGATACATATCCAATATCTGGACATCCGATCTATATCTAAACACTAGGGCTGGGACAATAAATCGTTGCAGAATCGATTCATGGATCGATTCCGATATTTTCCGAATGCATTGCGATTCCTCTGGAATTGATTCTGAGCTTAGATTTTAACACCAGATGGTACTGCATGCCTTAGAAACAGCTGTACTCTGCTTGTCTCCAAATCCTTACACACACTTGATCCTAAAATAATCATTCATAAAATTAGAAAAGGTTGAAACAATTTACAAGGGTGTTCACAGTGGGCTTGTGTATTTATGTATATGGAACGCACAAGCGCTCTTCTTCATGAGCATTTGATTGTGTGGACAAAAACTAGTAGAGCACCATCTGCTGTTAAAATCTAACCTCAGAATTGATTCCAGAGGAATCGCGATGCATTCGGAAAATATCAGAATCGATCCATCAATTGATTCTGCAACCATTTATCGTCCCAGCCCTACTAAACACACATATCCGTTTCCCCGCATTACTCCTAATGTGAGGGCGACACGTTCGCCTATAAAGACAGCATTTTAATGCCACCGTGCTGAATATGTGCTTACATTTTATTGAATTTCTTATTACATGTAAGGAATTGCGCAACATTCAGGATCTGGTTTTTAACCTCTGGCCCATGAATTTTATAAATACATTTGCTTCGCTATTAAAACCCACATTATATCTCAGCAAAGCGGTAATTAACACATTAATTCAGTCAAATTCATTAAATCTCAGAGCGCTACCCTATTTCACTTCAGAATTTTACATCTAATGAGCTGTAGATTAAAATAAATAAATTACCATAATTTTTTTCCGGTCTTTATCTGTTCAGTCAGATTTTGTGCTGCAAAACATCCATGACAGCTGTTGTCCACGCTGACAAATAATAATGTCCACTTGACGTGAATTTTATAAATAATTTTAATTGCACAGCCATTCAAAACCTAAGGGCCTACTACCATGTGCATAGTAAAGCAATCACTGATGGGTGGGAATTAATGTAAACGCATATCACATACCAGTCATGTCTAAAGTAAATGTAAACAGGTGGCCCAAAAATCAGATCTGTGCATTAAGGCTTGCAGTGTAAATGCAGCCATACTGAAATCAATCTAAGGGCTAATCCCATCCTCAAATAAGCTATAAAGTAATTAATGGCTAAGATGGTAGAAAATCACTCACCTTGTTTAGTATTTGTTGATATCTCAACTATTGATGTTGTGGTTTGATCCTTAGAGATTAGGCTGCTTCCTGACTGCTCCACCTTTGCATCTTCATGTTCTGGATGCTGTGACGCTGGAGCAGCTTCGGTTTGGGTTGCAGATGATGATGATCCAGTCGTCACACTTCCTGTGCTCTCAGAGTTCCTTTCCTCTGATAAAAGTGGTGTCTTATTTGCAAACCACCGCCGGATCGATTCCTCACCTAACCCACTTGACTTGACAATCTCCTCCAACTTAGTCTCATCTAGTTTACCATGTTTATCTAGGTGCTCCTTAAGAATGCCAATGTTAGCTTCCTGGAAGTCTTCCTCGTCTACCATGGTCTGGTAACTCTCAAGCCACTTGAGCTGACCGTTCTTCAGGACATAGCGGCAATCCCCAAACCAACGTACCACCTCTGGTCGTGGTAGGCCTGTTTTAGCGATCAGCTCATTGTACTGGGGACTACTGGGCCAGTGTGTGCGTGCAAAGACTTGCTTCAGCAGGTGGAGCTGTTCGGGCGCCTTCTTACCTCGGTATGGGGAGGTCTGAGGGACAGTCGTCTGAGAGATAGATTGTGCCACCTTGGTAGCCTCATTCAGTTGACTATCCTCGGGTTCACCTTTTCCATTCGATTCAGTAACTTTCAGCATTTTGAGATTGATTTTGATAGGGTTAACCTTCGGCTCAGTACCGGTCTCGTCCTTCTGTTTCTCCTCTTTGTCTTGTTGCGATTCCTTGCAGGAATCTTCAGCTTCTTGGGCCTCCTCACTGCTGCTTTTTTCCTTCTTTATTCCATGCTCCTCTGCTTCTCCCACCAGATCATCATCCTCCCTTTCCGCCCTCTCAGCTTCCTCTTTCTTCTTCTCTGCTGCTACCCTCCTCCGTCGCTCAGCAAACCAACCGTGGATCTCACGGCGAGTCATCTTTGTTTCTGCTCTTAACCGGTCAACTTCTTCACCGGATGGATCTGGGTCCTGTGCAAAGCTGGCCTCCAAAGCACGAACCTGGTGGGGCTCTCTCTCTTTGTACCGTATCGCCGTAAAATCTGGCGATGGGGGTCGTGGAGGACGGCGTGTTGGAGATTGAACATTTTTCTGCGGGCATCTTCTATTTCTTCTGGAGACCAGCTGATTCCTTGTTTCAGCCTCTGTGCCGTGAACCAGATTTTGATCTGCTCCTCGGGATACTTGGTGACTACAGTAAGGTAGCAAAGCTCAGCCTTGGTTGGGTAAGGGAACTTGCTAAAGGATGTCTTTAAGAAACTGCTATTGTCCATGGATGCATTGTAGGTAGGGATGCTGCTGAGGGGGATCATTACTTTTGGAAGTTTCTTAGCACTTGATGATGAGGATGCCGAAGAGGAGTGGGATGAGGAGACAGTGATTGGAGCAGATTGTTGATTGAGACTTCTGCTCTGCACAACAGATACGACTTGTGTAACAGCTGTCTTCAGCATGGGCAAAGCCCCAGAGCCATTAACAATCTGTATGGCTGATGGCAGGGCAACTTTGCTGGCTGCTCCATTGTGTACAATAGTGGGCACATGAGTGACTGTAACTGCAGGAGACTCACTTTTCTCCACCACTTTGGTAATAGCAGGGGGAGGGTCATCAGTAGCAGGGTGAGAAACTACAATCCTTTTGGGTTCTGATTTACCCTTCAGCATTTTCATGATTGGTGTCTTGGTGATGGATATCTCATTTTCTTTAGAGCTAGTGCTTTCACAAGGTTCCACGCAAAGGCTCTGCTCTACTATGATCCTGTTGTCCTTCTTTTTGAGCTGAAGTGTGGTGTTTATTGTACTCGGATGGACACGGGCATTGTGCAGTGCTAAGCCCTCAAATTTTGCAGCACTTATCCCACAACCCACGCAAAGAAAACAGGGGTCAATGCGGAAATCTGGGTGCCCACTGTAGACATGATCAAGGAAAAGATTTAAGTCCTGGGTCTCAAAGTTACAAGGCCTACAAGTGTAAATGCCCCCATCATTATGGGGATCACCTGTTTCTTGCCCAGAGGACTCATCCAAACTTTGACTGCTTTTTACACCTGCTTCCTCTGTAACGGAAAAGCCAATGTCCTTTGTTGGCGGGGACAGTCTATCCCTTTCAAAGTCATCCTGCAGATGCATGGCTTTTACAGGAATCATGCATGGAACAGTTGACTTCCTCTTGCTAGCCATGGTTCTGTCTACTTAGTCTCCAGTGAGAGTCCTGATTAATTATGATGGATATCCACTCTTATAGAACATCCACTGAGAACTTGTTGATGGACATTATCATCAGTTCATTTTAAGTAATGGTTTCAGGAATCAGAGCATCTGTAAAGAAAAAAAAACAACAGCTTTTAAGAACCACACTAAAATAACAAAAAACTGCCTATTGACCTTCTGTCTTTAAACGTCTTTTCACTTACAGTACAAGAGAAGAGCTGCTTTTATGTCTGTCTCTGATGACTGAGCTACTTTCAAAGAACCTTTTACAGCCTCTCATTCTGTTTACGAAGTGCTTTCACAACCCATCCCCTCTCTGAAAAAGTTTAACTTTTGTTGTTTAAGTGAATGGCATACTATCAATCACACCTGATTGATTTTATACCAAAAATGTGAGAAAATAATATAAATTTCAATATGCATACATCTTTAAGTTCAACAGTGTATGGACTAAACAATAATACACAGGAAAAAAGCACTGCAGTTTGTTTCTGATTCAAATGGCTACAACTGCCAAGGCCTACTAGAAATATAGGTCACTTTCAATTCACTAATCTTAGACTGCTGCAAGCAGGAAAACATACCCAGGAACAGGGCAGCACAGTTTCTCACCTGCAAGTTAACACTCCAAATGATAGGGATTTGCGGCCACTAAAGGCATAATGTATACAGTAACAAGAAATTACCACAACGATGACAATGAGAACATGTTTCCACTAAGAGAATACTGTATGACCAACAGAGCTGGGTAGATTACATACAAATTGTAATCTGTTACTGATTCCAAATTACATGACAAAAATTGTAGTTAGTAACGTAATCCATTACATCAGTGGTTCTCAAACTTTTTACACCAAGCACCACCTCAGAAAATATTTGGCTCTCCAAGTGCCACCATAATGACCAACATTAAAATACAGTAGCGTAGTAGGCCAAATTATTCAGCTACAGCTATGCACAGTTTAAAAATCGAGGCAGTTTTATTCCTAATATAAATATGTATTATTGACAGCCACTCTAAACATTGTACATACAGTTTGAACATTAACACTGCACTGTGCTTACATACAGGTAAATAAAAAACTTAAATGATTAAATAAAAATGTCCTGTACCTAAAAGTAAAAAAAAAAAAATTGCACTGTACAGTACTTCATCAAAAAATGAACACAGGCATCATTTAACTACCTTGCAAACTTTTTAAAAGTGTTTTAACAGTGTTTCCCAACCTTTTTTCTGTCACGGCACAGTTTTGATATGTAAAAAAAAATCCCACTGCACACTGCTAAGCATTACAAAAAAAGAAAGAAAGGGGAAACGTATTTTATTATTTTTTCCCCAATTATTAAACATTGCATCATCAGAGCTGGTATTTTGGCTTTATATACGATCAAACACTTGCACTTTCTGAAAATCATAAATGAAGTTAATGAGGTTTTTGATGAGCGAGTGACAGAGATCTGTGTTTTGGCCATCATTAGAACGGCCGCATTTGAGGCGTACATTAATAGCATCACGTTTTCATCAGTTTGCAGGTTATAAAGTTTATTGTAGCTATATGGGCGCTCAGTTTCTGTTGCTGTTAATACATTTGGCCAAAATCTCAAAACAGCTATTTAAAACGTACAAAAGTGTATTGGCTACAACTAGACAGCAAATGCCAAGACTCTTCTCTGCTCTTTAAACACACAAAAACATGTCGTGGCGCTTCATTCTGAATGAAGGCGGGGTGGAGTTATGAGGTTTGACTGACAATTTGAGGATCTAATGGTGTTACGAGGTTTAGTCACAAGCTCTTTTAAATGCTTTTCATTGGTTAAATATTTGTAAAACCCACAAACCGACATAATGACCAATAGCACTGATTTAAAATAATAATGAAATATAATAGAGATAAGGAAGTTTTCGATAATTTTCCACAGCACACCTGACAACAGTGGTTGGGAAACACCGTTTTAACATTAATTTTTATTTAAGTCAGTGATTCCTCTGCGTACCAATACCACACTTTGAGAATCAGTGCATTACATTACATATTTTAGGTAATAAAATCAGACTACTTTTAGATTACTTTTGACCTATCTTGTTTATCACAGTGATTTATATAGGATAATCTTGAACCATATTGATATAAAAATACAATGAGTAAGAAAATATATTCCATTCGTTGTTATTAACAACATGAAGTCCATTAATCATTATATTACGTCAAGGTTTTTCAAACTGAGATTCGTGAAGGATTTGCAGGGGGTTTAATGAGTTTAATGAAAAGCTAATAATTAAATCATAAAAAGTTAAATTAAAATAAACTATTTTAAAATCAATCAAAATAAAATACAAGAAAAGACTGTGCATTTGTGCATTTTAATGTGTTTGAAACACAGATGCCTTCCAAAGACAATACATGGTTAAATAACCTACTGATTTAAATAAAAATGAATGTGTTCATCAGTAGTTGATGCAATGTTGACCTGACATGATTTTTGTAAATACAGTGGTCAAATGCTGTGCATCCACCTGTCTAGTTACTGATCTCTGTGTGAACATCCACAAAACTGGAAGACTTTCTGAGTGTATATAAGCAGTAGGCTACTTTAGAAAGGAAAATGTAAAAGATAAAATATAAGAATTAGGGAGTTATGAATAATTTATTGCTATTGTGTAAATAATATGTATTCCATATAAAAGCTGGAGCATAACTGTACTCATAATGAGTATTTTAAAAAGTAATTTATTTCTAATTACAAGTACTTAATTTTTGGAATCTGATTACATAATCCAGATTACATGTAATCAGTTACTACCCAGCTCTGATGACCAACAACCAAGCTAAAAAAGTCTTATGGGAGCAGTACAGCTTTCTCCAATTCTACCATGTCACAACGGGACACAGTAAAGGATTGGTCTAGTTAACCATGGTCTAGTTAGCCCCTGCTGGTAGATACTGTAATTACACAATCTGAATCCTAAAGTATTATTCTCCACTGATGGCCATTATATATAGTAGTCAACATTTGAAGTGGATCAAAAAAGTTCATTAAAGCTGTCCTAAGACAACAGCGGGTATTGTTTTTGTTTTAGGACAACTGATGAAAGGTTTTGATCCACTTCAAATGTTGACTACTGTAGTAATCATATTCTGACAACATAAACATTTCGCAAGCCATATATAAATCACTGTTACTTTGTTATAGTTTAGAAGATGTCTGTACATGTTCTCATGGTGGCATCAGCCACTCTGGCACAGTCATGATATAATTTTCCAGCAGCTTCAGGGTGATTAGTCACATTGCATTTATGGCTCAGATGATTGCCTCAAAATGTTCTGTGAGCCTAAAAGCAAAGATGACGTTTTAAATGACGTATCGTGTAGGGATGTCTCAAGAATTGGAATCAGGGCCGATTTAACTGATTGGTATCGGCTCTCCTAAACCCAATCCTTATTTTATGTCAGCTGTCATGCCGGCGTTGTGCAATAAGTGGTGGCATGCTCCTTTAAGTGGGTTTGCCAACTGACTTTAAACAGAAAAGTAGGTGCTCAAATGTTCGTGCTCAGCCGCCATTAAAACCAAAATAAGAAATGTGCGTGTGTGACGCATGAAGACCAGCGAGTTCGATCTTCCGCACATTTGTAACGATCTCTCATCCATGTATCGTTTACTTTATCTGCTGTCAGATTATCTGAGACGTCGCTGCCATAACTCTTTGCCATGAGTTAGGATTTGACTGATAGACTGGCGTTCTGACGCCGCAACCTTCATGCTTTATTATTTTGGAATTATTAAGTTGGCTTGAAAAAGCCAACTTACTGATATTCTACTTAAGCTTCTTCTTCTTATTCTTCTTCTTAGACTAAATTTCTGAACGCTAC
>JAFVLL020026579.1:0-20434 GCA_021397915.2 Tor tambroides
TTTTCATTTGAATGCACACTTGATATTATAACTCTTTAATAATCTACAGCTGTAATTATTTTAACATCCGCTGATTTGAAATATTAATGGTTTTCAGCTTCTAACCACATGAGAAATTGCTACTTCTAATGAATGAATATTAAATATTTATTAAATAAATATCAGCTCATTCTGATTTGTTTCTAGACAAATATTTGAGGTACTTGATCTAAACCAGAATACATGTAGGTGTTAATTTTTTAGTCTTATTACGGTGCACTTATTACAGATATTATAGAAATAAAGCCGAGGATTTCTACTTTGTGCAACAAACTCATATTACTCCCGTCCCTGTTATTTATATCAAACAGACATCGAGGGACCCCAAGGCTGGACAACTTAAGATATTAAATATGCTTAACACAAAAATGAATCTGGACACAAATAATGATATTAATCACAACCTATTTTATTCTACTAAATAGCAATAAGAAAAAACATAAAATATCTTATGTTAATAGTAGGTAAAAAGAATCATGAAGTCAACTTCATACTAAATATTTTCAGGATAATGATTTAATAATGTCTTATGGCTTTAGTGCAATGACAATAAAGTCCAGTTATTTAATTTTGGCATTTTTTTATGATTCATATCAGTCTTAAGTCGCTGGGGTATATTTGTAGCAATAGCCAACAATACATTGTATGGGTCAAAATCCTTGATTTTTCTTTTATGCCAAAAATCATTAGGACATTAAGTAGAGATCATGTTCCATGAAGATATTTTGTAAATTTCCTACTGTAAATATATCAAAACTTCATTTTTTATTAGTAATATGCATTGCTAAGAACTTCATTTGGACAACTTTAAAGGCGATTTTCTCAGTATTTCGATTTTTTTGCGCCCTCAGATTCCAGATTTTCAAATAGTTGTATCTCAGCCAAATATTGTCCGATCCTAATAAGCCATACATCAATGGAAAGCTTATTTATTCATCTTTCAGATGATACATAAATCTCAATTTTGAAAAATTGACCCTTATCACTGGTTTTGTGGCCCTGGGTCACATTTTTCAGACACTGTATAAACATTATGAAAAAATTTAGAGCTCCTCTGCTTTAAAACATGGGAAAACCACTGCTTTAAATAATCTCTCATGTTCAACTCAAGAAGCTTAAAACCGATTTGCTTGAACATTACTTAAAATTAAGCTTACAATAATTGAAAGATATTATGAAAATAAGGTATTTCGTTAACATTTTAGTATAGGGACCAGTTCTTAATATTATTAGTTGCTTATTAGCATGTCTATTATTATCATATTGGCTGTCTATTAATACTTATAAAGCACATATTCTGCACGACCATATTCTACATCACTAATACCTAAACTTAACAACTACTCACTAACTATTAATAAGCAGCAAATTAGGAGTTTATTGAGGCAAAAGTCATAGTTAATGGTGAGAATTGGACTTTAAAATAAAGTGTGACCCAAGAGACCCATGAAATGAATGAGAACACTCTGGATAATTAGAGAAGAACTGTATCTGTCTTTGATCTAACAACTGAGGTCAATAACAGGCGAATGTTTCGACTTACTTCATGCATTGCGTCCAAAAGCTTGGTGAGCTGGAAAAAGCGCTGCCACGTCTGGCCAGAATTGTTAGTGGCTTTCCCAACTGAGCGGCGGAGCTCCTTGATGTAATTCACCCGCATCTCCTCAAATGCCCCTTGATTCTTCAGACCATCTTTGGGCACTGTCAAAAAAATAAATAAATCTCACTTTGTTACAGTAGCTACTCGCTCTATAGTGAGATCTATCTATCTATCTATCTATCTATCTATGTCTGTTTATTCATCCTTCCATCTAATCTGTCTGCCTCGCAGTACCTTCTCAGGTGATCAATGTTCTCTTGTGTGAAGTTATTCAGGATTAACTCAATCAAAGTACTGAAAACAACTTTTACTTTTGGCAGATGGGAGATAAAAGCTCATTCAGGTTGAAGGGAGTAATTCTCTCCTATCCTGTAGGACAAGTGCACTCATGGCCTACAGCCAACCTCATGAAATGACATTCAGCTTCTGGACAGCTGAATAAGAAACAGCTCATTCTCACGCTTGCTCTATCCATTGCTCGACAACATACAAATAACATCTACTTTGATAAAATTAGTAATTTTGTTGCATCCCACTGACTGGCTAATTGAATTCTTTTCATTTCTGTTTGTCTCAATATGATTTTGATGTTAATTTTTGCAAACAAAGCAGCATTTACACAGCGGCACACCTTAAGGCTGTAGTGATAATTATGGAAAACTTTTAATTAAAAAAAAAAAAGTTTTATTAAGATGCAAGAACCATTTAATAATGCTAAGTACAGCCTTCAGACACAAACATGTTTTAACAAACTCCAATTCTTAGCACGAAACTAACTAACTATTTTGTTAACATTACCAAATTACAACAACAAGTCCTTCAGGACGTCTAAAGCACTCTACTCTGTGTGTTGAATGAAAAGCAGTTCTTCACCTCTGTTCATTGGCAGGTGTGTGTTAAACCCGCGGTCACTTCCCCGTTTTCTTCTCTCCCACTGACCCACATCCAGCCTCATTAGCCACAGGCTGCCATTTAGAGCCCCAGTGAATTAAAAAGTGGGGCGATTATGCCACGCTAATCAAGTCTTGTCATAAGAAATAGATGCTTTTGCCTGTAGAATCTGTCATTTTGTAAACACATCTGACAAGAAGGGTCAGTTAAAGAGCTATTTAGTAAAATTAAGCTCAATTAACAGCAATTGTGGCATTGTGTTGATTAAAAAAATTATTTTGACTCATACCTCATATTCGAAAGAAAGAAAGAAAGAAAGAAAGAAAGAAAGAAAGAAGCTTATGCTGAGGTAATTACAATGTAAATAAATAGATTTAAAATCAGAAATGTGAAGCCTGTAATTTTATAAAAGGTCGTACATAAATTAGCCTGTTAAAAAAGCATTTTTTTATGAATTTTTATTATTTTGTATTTTTTGAGTTCTTAAGTTGTTCTCAAAATTTTTCCCTCAGAGCAAAAATCAGTCATAGTGGTACACTTAAAATGGAATTAAATAGAGCAATTTTCTGTAGATTTTTAAAAGCACAACTGTGAAACTTATTATAAAGCACTCATATTAATACTCCTGTTAAACCCTGCATTTTATTTGAGCTGTTAAGTTGTTCTTGTCATTTTTAGAGTTGTTTTAGGACTTCCACTGTCATGACAACAATTGGATATATCTTTACATAGAAAGATTAGTAAAAAAAAAAAATGTCAGGCTTAAATTATGCTAACATGCATATTGATTAAATCTTAATGCTCCACTATTGAAACTACTACTACTAATGCTATTGAGTGTTTTAATGTTTATGGTTTTGGCCTGAGTTTTTTCACATTCAAAATAAATGATTGAGCATTTATATAAGTGCTGTTGACTGAGCTTAACTTCTACTGAACATGGAATATTCCTTTAAGCTCACTTAAAATTGTGATTTTGTAATTTAAAGGCTTAAACATTTTGCCTGTCCCATCGCTTTAAAGTTAATGCCACTTAATTTGATATTTTGTTATATAATGCAAAGACATTACATAACAGAATAGGTGTCCAAATACTTTTATGAAAGTAAATGTAAGACTTACTCAACAACAGATATCTGTCCACCAAACTGTATTTAACACTAATAACAAAATACTGTCAAACCGATACCTTGAATTGTATAGATATATATATTTTTGCACGATAGCAGTGTCCGTGGGAATGTTTATAGTCTACCACTAGCAAAAAGGAAAAAAGGGGGTTAAGTAATGGAATTTTAAAAAAGTCAAAAAACGAGAGGGGGTTTGGTTTAGTGACTCACTCTTTAGCAGGTCAACACTACCATCACAAATAAGGTCATGTGAGAGCCTGCAGGGCTTCTGAAACCTTAGCCAAGGTCAAAGAGGAATAACAGCCTCTCTCTCTCTCTCTCTCTCTCTCTCTCTCTCTCTCTCTCTCTCTCTCTCTCTCTCTCTCTTCATGCCCTGGAGCCCCACAGTAGAGGGCATGACACAATAGCTTTAGCAAAGCAGAAAAGGCTGATAACACATCAAAATGAATCAAAAAAGCATTCTGAACAAGCTGCATTATAAAAACATCAAGCAGTAACTGTACCATAAGATAACATGCCAACACAACAGCATTAATACACAGAAAGGCAACATTTGCATATAAAGTAGATCATAACAAAGCGCTTGTAGTCCACTATTATCTGTGTAATGGGTTGGTTTACCCATGAAAAACAGAAACCGGTTTATTAATATAACAAAACAGCTCTTCCCAGCGTATCTCATATCAGCAATGACACACATAAACCCACATCACAGATGTAGTCAGCGAAATACCTCAAATTGTTTTATTTATATGTGGATTTTGTGTCAGGAAACTTTTTTTTTCTTTTTTTTTAAAGAATCGCTCCATCAAAACCTACAGCTCTTCAAAAATGTACCATCCTCGACTACTCGGCCTACACTTCCCCTGTTCTTTCTCCTTGCATGAAGCTCTCTTTTTGGAGAGAAAAACACCAGCTCTTGGAGCTGTGCCCATCTCCTGACTGGATTTTATTAAGTACAGCAGGGCTTTCTGGAAAGGCTCCAGAGGATCAGCAAGTGGTTGTGGATCCCAAAACCTATCCTATATGAGAATTCAGAACTCAAACTCAAAAAGAAATTTTGAGTTTGCATCTCCTCCATGACCTTTCAATTAAATAGATTTTTTGTTAATTCTCTTAATGAATTACAAGGTCCAGACCAGTAAATAAATAAACTGTAGCTCTGAAGATATTTTAAATCTGTTTTTTAGTGTAAAGTGCAGCACAAACAGGAAAGTAGGGGTGTGACAAAGAGAAAGAGATCGGGACCTACAGTGCCACAGCCAACTTTAAACTCATTGACCTCTGCTGTATAAGGCTCTAGGCACAGGAACCTGATTTACCAGTTTAAGGACATAACTCACAAGTTTCTATTATAAGAATGTAACCTTTCAAAAGATGTTAAAATCCCTTCTCACTAAGTCATTAGGTCAAACCACAGGTGTCAATATTTAAATACAATCAAAGCTCATGGAAATTTCTCCGATCTCACACACCCACATACTCAGCTCGGGTGCTAAAGGCAAACGGAGTGAATGAAGACATCCATTCATTCATGCATTTGCTTATTTTCCATACTGTTGGCTGATTCTTTGTCTGTTTGAAACCCATGTAGAAAATGTTTTCTGGGTGCACAATCTCACCTGTGCTGAGCAGCAACAGGACCTTCATGGCGAGGAACTCCTCGTAAGTTAGCTGCAGACGGACAAACTCCTGGCTCACCTGCCGCATGCCCACACACAGATCGTACATGGCTGACTGCTGCATACGTTCCCTGGTGGAGAAATTGAGAGGATCTGTAGTAAACAACTTCACTGTTACTGGTCCACTTTTGTTGAATCAAAAATTGCTGTGGAAATACAGTTAAAAGAGTATTGAAACAATTAAAAGGTACTTGAGGCACCATTTGGGGTTTATTAGATTACCACATTGGCAGAGCCGTTTGGAGAGCCTCTACAGTCCAGAATTAACCCTCATCTACTGCCAAAGTCAAGTATAAATAGGCTTGGGCATATAAATGAAAAATAAATCAAACTTGCCAAATGGCCAGTAGCTTTATTAGGAATTGTAACATTATTTGTGTAACTACATAAGCGAGTTAACTATTAATAACAACAAAAATAAGCACTCGGTCAAAGGATTGGAATCATTGTGATGCTATTTTTATGTTTTTGACTTCTTTTGAAAGAAGTCTCTCATGCTCACCAAGGCTGCGTTTATTTGGTCAAAAATACAGTAAAAAAACAGTAATATTGTGAAGTATTATTACAATTTAAAATAACTGTTTTCTGTTTGAATATATTTTAAAATAAAATATATTCATGTGATGGCAAAGCTGAATTAGACACATAACATAAGGACACATTAAATATCAAACGTATTATAATTGTTACAAAATATTTCTGTTCCAAACAAATACTGTTCTTTTGAACTTTCTATCGATCAAATTATCCTGAAAAGAATATGAAGCAGCACAACTCTTTTCAACAATTTATATTAGAATGTTTTCTGAAAAATCATGTGACACTGAAGACCGGGAGTAATGATGCTGAAAATACAGCTTTGACATCACAGGATTAAATTACATTTTAAAATATTAAACTAATAATATAAATATATAATTATTATTAATAATAAAGTTTTCAAAGACAAACAAACATGCAACCAGAAGTTTTCCAAAAGAGCATGGCACTAACAACACCAAGGTCATGGGTTCGATTCCCAGGGAATGCATAAACTGATCAAATGTACACCTATTATACAATGTAAGTGTCTTCCAAATGTGTACATGTAAATGTAATGAATTCTGGATTTTCAGTCTTGTTCACCACTTTTGGTTTCATCTTGACACTTTCTTGGCTGTTTATTAATTTACTAGATACCTTTTCTGATCTGCCCCTTTGTTTGGCACTGTGTGTGTGTGTGTGTGTGTGTTTCAGAATACATGCATGCCTATCTGTCTTCCAAAGCTGTCTGACCTGCTGTCATTCTGTGCTCAGGTTTGTCTGCCTTTTGTCTGCCAGAACTGATTCTGTCTCTCCCATTCTTCCAGTCTGACAGATCTTTATTTAATATCCCAACCTTCAATGTGTTTTCAGATGGAATGAGAGAAGAGTTCAATTCCTCATCTCTGCACCTGTAAGAAAAGCTGCCTTATAGTGGGGTCCTTACAGTAGCTTTTCTAATTATTCTTTTTATATATATACCATTTACATTCTGTCATAAACAATAGATGTTATTGAGAAAGACAGAAGGAAATGGCATTTGTTGTGGCTCGTCTTTCAGAGGTGTGAAAGTTGGAAGAACATACAGATACAGCAGTCTGTTAAAGATCACCCTCACCCATCCATGCACACATATTTCTGACTCTTTTTGACATACTTTTAGAGGACACTGAAAAGTGCCAGACTGGAAACCTGGAAACTTTTGTTTTGCTCCTCTTCAAGGCAGACATACAATGTTTTCAATCAATATCTTTTAAGGGCACTGCTGCACTAGTCCTGCAGTGCTTCTCAACTGGTTTTGCTTCAAGACCTAGATTTCACATGGACATCTGGTGACCAAAATATCCTTAAAACCAACCATTGAAATGTAATAATATAACCATGAACTGCACTCAGAATATGTAGAATAATTAATATGTCGTAGACTGAATGGGAAAGTTGGTGACCATATTTGTCACTATACTATATGTCTTCAGAATGGTTAAACGTTCTTGGCAGCCAATATTTCTATAACTAATAACTAATTATGGACAGTACAAACCTTTATTTCATGTATTTTGGATTGTATTTTACCTCGTGTAGTTCATGAAAATATCTTGTCCTTTTTGAAGCGTATTTATTTTGCCATCTTAACTAAACGGTGATATAGTACACACACTATTTTCAGTGGAAACATGTTGACCTGTTGACTTTGGGACAGTATATATGTGCTATTTTATATACACTTGGTTAATGTAATGTAATGTGTTTATCTTACAAATATTGTTGTATTGAAGATGACAACACTCTGCTGCCTGCATGTGTGCTTTAAATTTCCTGTGGACAACCCTTGGATTGTTGTCGCAGTCTCATATAAACAGATTCATGGTTTGTCAGGAGTTGAAATGCAAGTCTTTGTGACTGTGCTGAAGGACTGCTAATTGTTTAGGCAATCATGAAACAAAGCTGGTTCGGAAATGTGTGCCAGAAACCTACATGGCGGTTTGCCATCAGAATGTGTATGAGGTGATGAGAATATTTTAATATGTAAACATGCCAGTTAATTCTGTGCATTTTCTCAAGATCTTTCCAAGTCATTTGGCAAATACAATGAAGTGCTCCAATTCTCCTGCAGGGGTCACTGTGCTCTATTTTTACGCTTCTCCCACTATGCTCGATAAATGGACATTTAGCTTTAAAAAGCACACAATCACACTCTTTCCACTTAACACTTCTCTTCGATTGTGCTGATTATGTGCCCCATTGACCTAACTCTCGGCCTTGATCAACGTAATCAAGAAGCGCTTATAGGGAAAGTGTATTTCCTAGCAGAGCAATTGAAGGGACAGTTTTGAGGTCACAGTCATACGCCTGCTGGGAACATGCTTATTGAGCTTATCATTTTGTATTATTATCTCAACTTGTGTAACTTGAAGCACCGGATTCTTTAGACAGGGTTAACCGAAGGCCAAGGATTGTCTGTATGTTGTAGGCCTAGTTTATGAAAAAGGGAGGGTTTTTTTATTTACTTCAAATGTTTGGATGGAATAAATCAACAAATATCTATATGAAGTAAATATGCAGTGTTGTGTGAGTTAGCTTACTCGTTGAAGACGAGGTCAGGGGCGAAGTACAGCATTTGGGCGTTGGTGTGTTTGTAGGATCTCCAGCTGAGGGAGAAGGAGGAGAGACACATCCAGGAATACTGGATCAGCGTGATTTGGTCCTCAATGGGTAGACTGCGGAAACCTGGGGGAAAAAAATAAAGGGCAAGTTAACACAGAGCAAAGAGACATATGGGATACTTGAGGGCATGGCTTGCCCTGAGGCAGAACTAATATTAAGCCAGAACTGTAGGCTCTAAGAAATAAAATAGATCTTGCTATCCTGGGCTTTTGTTCACCTAAAAATAAAAATACTATGTTTTTGTCACTAAGAAGATGTATTTGTTATATGGCAAGAGCTGCAATATGATTCTTCAAAAAAATCCCATTTTGTGTTCCACTGAAAATATATATAATAAAGGTGAGAAATTAATGATAGAATTTCCATACCATTCTTTTTTGTTTGTTTGATTGAAATATGAAATATGCATACAAGAAATGGATACAAATAGTAACATAGTTTGGAAAAAGCCAGTAAAGTTTTTATCTTATTTACTTCTTTAGTTCATGTAATGTGTGTGGCCACTGTGAACCTAACAGTTTGAGGTTGATTCCTAGAGTGGCACAGATATGTTCACAAATGAATAAGTCGTGCAGTGCAGTCGGCGCAATCAGGTTTACATGAATCACAGAAGGTTTCCATTCATTGTCCTGTTGTCAGAGAGAGTTAGCAATACAGCAGACTGGATTCTTGCCAAAACTCACATTGAGAGCTATAAAATCACCCACAAGCTATCATATAAGCCACATGAGGACACACTATAAACTTATCGGCGAAGCAGAGGCTATTTTTGGCTTGTCTGCAATACGCAAATTCAGTATTGACTATAATGTGTCATACTGTTACCTTAAAATCTCTTTTGTACAATAGCTTTATCATTTCCAGGCAATCTCTGAGCATCCCTTGTGTTTTCTTTTGTTATAAATAATAATTTCCCCACATTATCCATTTGGAAACTGGTCCACATGTTGGTGAAACTATAGTGAAATTATTGTCAATGTAACTTGCTAAAACTTACAGAACTACAAAACTTAAAGTGTTGAAATGCAACATATTTTCCCCATCAAACACCCACCTGAAGCTGTTTTTGACTCCTAAAATGGTTTAAAATCACATGACAAACACAGAACAATGTGGACATAACAGAACAAAATAACTAATAATTGAACATCTGCAAGTCATCACTTGTAGATTTTCTGAGCGTATGATGCATTGACTGCCCAAAGCCTGCCTGGAAAGTCTTTGAAACTCAGTGAGCCAGTTTGCCCTGGTGTGTTTTCAGCCTTCTATTTTTATATCCGGATATAGCAAGGAGACACCCTGGTATCAAATAATTGCAATACAGCAAATGACCGTCTAGTTGCAAGGTACCTTGAAAACTTAATTCGGAATGACAAAAACAGTTTTTTTTCCAAAATTATAATTAACTACTAAAAATTGTATGGGATTTTTAGTTTATAATACAGTAACATATGCTATCAATTCTCAGTTAATCAATTACTGTTACTACAGACACAGTGAACCTATGATTCTTCTATATGATGAGCCAACCTACTTTGGAAGCTTGTGGACTTCAAATAAATGCAGTTCTTTCTAGAGTTCTGTTCGTCAGAGAATCCTAAAAATTATCATGATTTCCATGTTTTTTTAAGCAGCACAACTGTTTTCAACATGAAAATATTAAATATTTTTTGAGTTGCAAATCACCATATTAGAATGAATTCTGAAGAAACGTCACGTGACACTGAAGACTGATGTAATGATGCTGAAAATTCAGCTTTGCATCACAGGAATAAAGTACATTTAAAAAATTTAAAACAGAAAAAAGTTATTTTAAATTGCAATAATATTTCACAATATTGCTGTTTTCACTATTTTTGGTCAAGTAAATTCAGCCCTGTTGAGCATAGAGATATAGAATGTTAAAGGGATAGTTCACCCAAAAATGAAAAATCTGTCATTAATTACTCACCCTCATGTTGTTCCAAACCTATAAGACCTTCGATCATCTTCGTAATAGAAATTAAGATATTTTTGATGAAAGCCGAAAACTTTCTGACCCTGCACAGACAGCAATGCAACTTACACGTTCAAGGCCCAGAAACATAGTAAAGACATTGTTAAAATAGTCCATGTGACATCAGTGGTTCATCATTAGTTTTATGACGCTATGAGAATACTTTTTGTGCATGAAGAAAACAAAAATAGCAACTTTATTCAACAATTTCTTCTCTTTCGTGTCAGTCTCTGCAGCGTGTTCACAAGAGTCCTTACTACGATTCGGGGCCTTGAACATTTCAGCTGCATTGCTGTCTATGCAGGGTCAGAAAGCTCTCGGATTTCATCAAATATATCTTAATTTCTATTACGAAGATGAACGAAAGTCTTACAGGTTTGGAACAACATGAGGGTGAGTAATTAATGACAGATTTTTCATTTTTGGGTGAACTATCCCTTTAAATAAAGTGTCAATACTTGTAGAAGCATTAATAGTTAGGTGTGGGCTGAAGACACAGATCTTATGATCCTGAACACAATTATAGAAAATTATATTATAATTATATAGATCCTACAATACCAATGCAACCGACAAGTCAAGGATTGTATCAATATGACAGCATAAGTACATTTCAGAGATCAACAGCTCAACTATTACTTGACCTTGAATTACAAATAAGTTCAAATCAGGGGAAAATTTCCCTGTCTTTTGAATATGCAGAAGACGGAACTTGAGAAACAAATTATTACCTGGAAGTACTTTGGCCCACTTGACCACTCGGATCATCTGTTTTCCAGCGAGGTTGTTGAGGCTGGAGAGCAGGTGGTCGGTTGTGTCGGGCTGAGTGTTATCATAGCCCGCGAACACCACTTCAGGCTCTATGAGCTCCAAGACGCTACACACAGACGGTGACAGAAACGGTGGCACCGTGGGGACGTGGGGGACAAGAGCGTTGGCCGAGCTCAACTCTTTCTCCGAGGTCAGAAACGGAGGCCCGTCCTTTGAGTTCTGCAGGGAAGAATCCTCACTAACGCTCTTCATCTTCCCCAACTTCTTGGACTTCCGTGCTGAGAAATAACAAACATATATGTGACCCTGGACCACAAAACCAGTCTTAAGTCGCTGGGGTATATTTGTAGCAATAGCCAAAAATACATTGTATGGGTAAAAATTATCCATTTTTCTTTTATGCCAAAAATCATTAGGATATTAAGTAAAGATCATGTTCCATGAAGATATTTAGTAAATTTCCTACCATAAATATATCAAAACTTAATTTTTGATTAGTAATATGCATTGCTAAGAACTTCATTTGGACAACTTTAAAGGCGATTTTCTCAATATTTTGATTTTTTTTTGCACCCTCAGATTCCAGATTTTCAAATAGTTGTATCTCGGCCAAATATTGTCCTATCCTAACAAACCATTCATCAATGGAAAGCTTATTTATTCAGCTTTCAGATAATGTATAAAACTCAATTTCGGAAAATTGACCCTTATGACTGGTTTTGTGGTCCCAGGTCACATATTATTAAAGCCGTTCGCTTGAGCAGCCTGATCCATTTTATGAGTGATTACAATTTATGTTAAACATTGAAGGTCTTACAGTGATTTATAAGAGAGATAAATTATTTGAAATGAACAAGGTATTAATGAAAAGAGACCCCCAGTGTAGTCTTCAAGCAGTGTTTCTAGACTTTTTCATATCTGAAATGAGCTAGAGCTGATAGAAGTAATTATTCAAGTAGAAATGGATCTTATAGCAGGGATCACAGTTTAAATCCCTGCTGTATAGATGTGACCTCTTACGTGGTTCAGGAGGATGCTGTTAATTGGCTGTGTGAGTGTTCCAATTTGATATTAATTGCAAGATTCCTGTGCCAGCAGATTTTATATCACATCAGTAAGTGAGACTGAAGGTGGCATATGTGCTAGTCTCAGTAAATGCTCAGATTTTATACTCTCGGCAACTTTGTGAAAACTTTGTAGTCTTTCAAATGGATTTTCATTTATCATTTAAAATCAAATACATCTACTATACCTCTTGATGTAAAAATAGTCTTATCATCAGAATCAAAAATGTACACTTCCCCTTATACATTCATATGATTTTTAGCCCAAAGATTTTCACCTAGAATGACTCAATGAGGTTCAGGGAGAATTTCAATTAAAAGTGGTAGAATAATAAGTGTAATACAATATTAATAATAATGTAATATCTAATTTATTATTTGTTAGTAATGTTCTCAAGATACTTTTATAAGAGAGACAAACAAAAAATTACTACATACAATTACAATGTATATACTGTATTATTCAGTGATAACAGTTGGTTTAAGATAAACTATATACACCACATATATTTGTTAAAACTGTAGTTAGTCATTTGAAAATGTGAAATGACGAGTCATCTGTCAAAAGTTACAACTCATTTACTATTTATTTATTTCCATTCCAAGGGACATTTGTAATGGAAATCGTGACTAACAAACATCAGGAAATACGGGTAAGACAAGCACCCTCCTTTACCACAGAAATGGAATTTAGAAACCCAACCAGGTAGAGATGCAGCTTTGATCAGAGTTGGTCAAATAAATCATGTGTTGTAATTCTAGGCACATTACAGATGAACATGATGAAAATTCACTGTTTTTCTATTTTTTTTTTTTCTTGCTAGCATTTTTGTGTTTTTTCATCTGTTTGGAGTCACTAGTTAATGTTTTCCTAATTCACTGTTTTCAGGAGTTTGCATGGCTGTAGTGATGTACACTGTTTGTTGAGGCTATACTGATTTCTCAAGTTTATCATAATAACCCTTGGCCAACCAAATGACTTCATCTGTATTTCACTTATTGTCTTTTTAAAAACCATCCACCTTGGTCATTTTTCCAGCTCACCGAGTACTGCTCAAATTGTGTTGCAATTATATTGAAATCACAGATGTATGTGAACCATATTTCAATATGTTCAATATGTAAGCCACTTACCTTTGATAAAAAATAAAAGAGAAAAAAAAGAAAGGATTTCGTTGTAACACTGTAAATCCTCACTAACAAGGCTATCCCTCATATTATAACATTCACAATAACATTTTGTGTTTTTTATATTCTGGATATGTTTCTTATATTTTAAGATTAATGATCTCAGGTGTGCCAGTATAATTGTTTCATATCATTTCAAAAGTAAATTCAGTTACCCCCAAGATTCATCCCAGCTTGTAGACACTTCCGTACTCTGCATGCTGGACAGTTTTTCCTCCGAATCTTGTCAATAATACAGTCATTCCTCCCAGCACAAAGGTAGTTGTGCTGACCTGCAAGAAGAGAGAGAACGTGTTCAAGATCTCTATAAAACTCTCTATGTATCGTTTTTTTTCCTGTTGGAATTGTTACAGAAATTAGGAATGAGCTCTTCTGTGGTTCACATGGACAATGGTTTGTTTATAGGACTGTTAATTTAACCAATTAATTTATATAATTACTTATTAAAAATGACATAATATATAGTTTTCTGAGGAGGCTTTTCTAGGTCATTTTGATGTGTTTTGGTTAATTTGAAAAATGAATTAGAACATAATGTAATTAATTCAGTGAAAAATTACAAATTTTGATTTACTGCGCTAATAACGTAATACAAAATAGACAGATCACTCCATTACGTGCATTAATAAAAATGTGACCTTCACAAGGACATTGTGATGCATTCTGGTCCTCGTGCACAGTCATCCCTTTGTGAATATATGACGCAAAGGAGACAGCTGTCTTATACTTTACGCCCCTGCACTATTATCACAGAGGACAAATGAGCCATCCCAAATAGTGTTTCTGAGTGTGTCATGGGTTGGCTGATGTCTTGGCGCGGGACGCTATGACAGAGGCCGTAACAGCCTGAGAATCCCTCATGCGCTGCCTTCCTTGGCCAAGGCCACAGCTCGTGGATCGAGCTCTCGTTTCGGAGCACCATTCCGCTCCACTGACTTGCCACACACCCACGCGCTCCACAGGCCAGAGCACGGCGCCGCGGGGCCACATCCAGGCATCGCGGCCGTGTGCATCTCTCTCCTTCATTCTCTTACCCATATTCCACCCCCTCTTTCACTCGTGCATCATGGGAAGGACTTCTACGCTAAACTGCATGCCACTGGTGCTACTTACATTACATGAGGGTGCTTTCCTTTAGTGCTTACGGACCGTGTGGCTGCAGACAGGCACAATGAGTGTTTCGGTGGAGGGGAAAATGTGCAGCGAGTCTGTCTAGAAGCTGCCAAAAAAGCCCAGGATCTGCAAACGGAGCAACAGCAGCTGTAGCCTTGCCACTATTTCTGGCTAAATCACATGACCCCTTACATAAGCCCATTTTTCTTGCTCTAAAAAACAGTAAACTGCGACACAGGAAACACAACGAAGCCCTCCTCCGCCTCACCATCCAAACACAGATGCAAATCAGACCTGAAATCTGTTCGGCTGGCTCTCGGGCCCTTTTTGACCACTGTATGCAGATGCCCCACAAATCCTGTTAATCATTGTCCCATCAGAAACACGTACACATAGACTGTACCATACTGTGTTTGTGTATCGACACACATATGTGTGCGTGTTTATGTACAAAAGCAGCAGAGAGACTGTTTGTGTACATAAGGATGGAAGGGGAACTTCACATATCGTAGCGTTTCAGTGCACTGTAGTTTGTGGATCTATATCTGTGTGGTGTTTATGTACATTGGCTTAAAAATCTCAGCAAGTGCATATTATGGTCTATCACAGTTGTAGTATGTTACCTCATTGTTTAGCTATTGTTTTCTCAAAGTTTAGTTTAGAATTTTATTGTGTTTCTAGTGGGAATGTTTTTGCATGCCTTCGGTAATTCAGTTCTCTTGGTTCTTTTAGTCCGGACCAAAAAAGAAAATGATACATTTGGTTCGCTTGGTGTTAACACTGGCATTTTTAACACCGAACCTAAAGATACAAAACAAAAGACATGAGGATATGGTCAAAATCTGATATTATAACTCACAAAGAGCTTATAAAATCTGTAAAAGAATCAAAACAGTGGCAGGAATTCCTACATTGCACACAGAGTTCTGCTGTAAGGAGATGGTGGTCCATGGACAACATTCTATAGCTCCTATGAAGAGAAGAACCAAGTACTGTATGCTTGAACATACTGTCCTTTTTAAGGTTACATCTTGTGACACATCCTGTTTTTGGTTCGTTTAGATGTCTTTGGTTGGTGTTGAATTCATACGTCAGTCAAACCACATCAGAGTTTGTTTGGAAGTGGACAGATTCCCTGAAAAGGTGGAACTCGGTCAGCTAGTTTGGTATGCATCAATATTCGGATGGCAGCGTTCACACTTATCCAAATGAACAGCTGACAAACTGACAAAGCAATTGCACCAGAGTTTGTTTTCATCGAACCAAACCTGCCATGTGTAAACATGCCCGTAGTGTTCCTTTTCCTTGGTGAGATAAAACTAAAAGTCAGATAGAGATTAAAGGGATAATTAACACAAAATGCCATTTTTGTCATAGTTTACTCACTCTCATATCATTCCAAACCTAACTTTATTTTATTTATGCAGAACACAAAAGGAAATAATTTAAAAAATTGAATTTAAGACAATGGCAGTACATTACACCACAAGATTGTTTTTATACGTTTTGATGAAAAACGATTCAATCTTTAAGCCATTTTAACTGTAAATTTTGTGTGCGTCATTCAACCCTCACTCCAGTCCAGTAGGTGGCGAAAATGTTCACCTGCTTTTCCTGGTGTTTCTACGCACCAGCTTAAAAGGTGAAGTTTACCACAATTTTTTTTTTTTACTGCGTTTTCACTGTTATACACTCAGGGGCGCTATTACGCATCTCCTGAATGAGTCCAGAATCTCCCAATCAAAAACACATGCGAGGAAGACGCAGAAACGAGCGATCTCATATATAAGCAGATGCATATGAAAAATAATGTGATCATCAAAAATAAACAGCATATAAATGAAAACTGCCTAATGTTTCCAAGTTAATTGTCGATCCAGGAAATGTAAAGGACTGTGCAAGCTTTGGGGGTACTGATGGAAGCTATCTACTGCATATTTGCTTTAATCATCGTAATGGATATGATTCATATGTATATTTGACAAAAACGCGATTTTCTCAGCTTTTTGCTCAAAATTATGTTTTTTTTTTAATGAAACTTACCTACATTCAAGTGTTGATCAAGTAAAGAATGCTTGAAGCTAGAATAAAATGGAGTTGGCTGGCAACTTTTTTCAAAAATGTTGGCAGGGAAAGAGTTAATATTGGGTTAGTTTTCACCAAACCATTCAGAACAATTGGAAAATGTTCAGAGAGCCACATGGACTTTTTCCTGAAATCCCTGAGTGCTTTATTAAGCATTAAAGTGAGTTGCATTGTACAATATTTGTACTGTATTCATCCAACCGGGGTGTTTTTTTTTTGTTTTTTTTCTTTGTTGGATGGGTGTGTGTGTTCTGCAGAAGAAAGTAAGTCATAAAGGTTTGGAATGACATGAGGTTGAGTAAATTATTTCTCATTTTGGGATTAATCACTCTCTTTGTTCACCATATTTATGGAAAGACATTCTGTCAGTTTTATTTCAGAATTTTTGTAGCCCTATTTAGCCTGAAATTTTGTAGATCCTTTAATCCAACAAATTCATCTCCTCATACACATTTTACCACATGCCATTAGTTCCCAAAACCTCCCTCTTATGCTTCCGTGTGCACTGAGATTAATGCTATGGCTGAATTTGTAATACTCATACTATATCACCATGAGTGTGTGCACGTGAAGAGCCAACATGGGGCTTCCTGTACAAGACTGTGTCTACTTTTAGCCGACTACGTCATTCATGATAAGAGGGATGCACTGAAAACCTAGCCTGTCAGCTTAGTAATGAAGCAGACATTTAAAAAGGAACCTCCCTGTGAGACTCATGCAATACAATATTCACATCTTTTTTCATCTGTTTTCCAACTGTCTCATTTCTGGCTTCGACTCGGACACGTGAGCTTCCCTTTTAAAATGGTTCTCCTTTCGCCAAGTCTTCAGATCTGTTTTCATGGCAATACAGTATCATGTATCTAACCTACATTTAGACCAAGAGGATTAAGCCCTTTTCACATTAGCCATTAGCTGCAACATGTAGCGTAAATAACAAACATAGAAAACCACAGACCGATGGCATATGAATCAGCATCCGTCTAGTTTTTTCACCACGTACTTCAAATCTATTCCACAGATATGACTCACATCAAGCTGCTATCAGTTGTTATTGTAGAATGCTATTTCTGCAACTTTGGGACATACTGTAAAAATTATTGAATGAAGTATATTTTACAAGAAAATACTATTTTAGACTTTATAATTAAAAATGTAATTAAAAACTAACAACGCGGCGACAGACAAGACAGAGCAGATTACTTTTGGTATGAAAAAGTCTCAGGTTTTAAATTTTGTCATTTTTTTTTTTATAAATTCAAACAATAAATACTGTTATATGGCTCTTCATGACAGATCGATGTAGCGTCTCAGTTCAAGCAACACGGGAACTGAACGTTTTTCCTCTTTACTAGTTATAGCACGAAATAAACATGAATGAACATTAGAAGTATCTTGTTTCAACCGCAGAAAGACGTCAGTACACACTATTTTTCAAGTTCAAGTTAACCAACTTAAATCTGCACTCCTGGCTGTTTTGTTTGTCAGACAAAATGGCAGATTCGGTTATATTTCCATTATGATTGGTCAGATTTGTCAGTCAGACTCCCGGCAAAGGGTCAATTATTTGTGAAATTTACCAGCAATTTCTTACCAAAATTTGTTTCAAAGTAAATCTTACACGAACACTTTCTTACTCCCAACTCGTCACATATTGACGCTTGGTCAGGACCCCTTGGCATCACTTTTTGATGCTCAAGGTAGCCCATTAGCCTCATTTTTTAACACACAGGGTACCCCTTTTCGACGTGCAGGGTCCTCCATTGCTTTCAGTTGTTTGCCTTAATTTAATGGTTTGCATGTATTTGTAAAATATAGAAATCATTTTATATAAATTTATACTTTGATTGGAGCACCTAACCCCACCCCTACCCTAAACCTACCCACTTCTGAACAATATAAAACACGTAACAGGCAAATATAAGTACAGTCACAGGTATTTATTGCAAAAACTGACCATAAAAAGCAGTATAAAAGTATTACAAACAAGTTGTGTTGCATTCCAAGTCTTCTGAAGCCATACGATGTCTTTATGCGAAGAAGAGAGTAAAACATAAGGTTTTAATCACTGAAAATGATCCTGCTCCGTTAACGCGCTCACATCTCATTCAAAAAGATACTCCCGTACTTTAGCATGACGCAGTTGGTCACGAGAACACACAAGAGCCAATGGCATTTCACAACCAAGACTGATGTAAGGCTTCTTCTGGCGGCAATTTTTTAATTTGTGCACAGACTGAACACAGGATCTGGGCTTTACAGTGGATGGAGATGGTGATCGCATCTATTCCTGTCACGAATCAATCATTTTGCCTTGGAAGACTTGGAATATTAATATTTTTTAATAAATTATGACTGTAGCTGTACATGCCTATTATATCCTATGTTTTACTGACAAATGGTAAGTTTAGGGGCAGGGGTTGGGTTACGTGCTCATAAATGTGTAAATAGTGTAATGTAAACAAAATTATTGTGACTGTTTACATTGAAAAATCACACCCCAACATATATGCAATAATGGCAATATTATTACCCAAATATATAATTTAATCATGACGATAAAATTCCCAATGCCTTTCGCATCTGCATATTGACACCAAAGATTTCTTATTTAAAGCAATGGAGGACCCTGCATGTCAAAAAATGACACTAAAGGGGTACCCTGTGCATCAAAAAGTGACGCCAAAGGGTCCTGACCAAGTGTCAATATGTGACGAGTTGGGAGTGAGGATGTGTTGTTTACACCAAACTTTTTCATTGTATAAAGGGGTGTTCACACTGAAGTGACAAAGTGATATGCAATTTTCAGTGACTTCTGATGCCATGAGTGACAACGACAGTTTCGCCATCCAATACAGAACTTGAGTAGAAATACCTACTGGCAACCACCAGCTCTGTCAATCTCTCCAGCGATTTAATCACAATATAAGCACCCCTTCAGTTAATGACATTACCGATTTCAGTTTCTAAAGTAAGACATTGATTTATTTCTGCTAAATATGTTTTCCTAATTGATGTAAACTGCAGATCTTATTTTCTGTGTTCATCCAACCCGTCCACATTCAGTCTTCAGAGGGATTATTGCGTGAACTGACGCATGAGAGTTAAATTACAAACCAAAACGCAGCTGTAATCATTTATGAAAATACAGTTTTTCCAGTTTCCTCTCATCATTTGTTATTTCCACACATGCACTTCCTGCACTTTGCAGTCCTCTGCTTTCCTGTTAGAAATTGTATCTGGTCAAAGGCTGAAAAGCTACTGCTTCATCTTTATACAACGTCCAGTGGAAAAAAAACGTGTTATATATTTGTACTGTATATGGGAATTAATCTTTTTCTCTGCGGTTTTGCTGTACATTAGGCTTAGGGCTGTCTTGAGGGCAACATATGGATTAATAAAGCCAGATAGTTCACAATTAGTTATTGTGGTTATGATGATAAATTGATACAGTAAGAAACATCTGTCACCAACTGACCAGAATAAACCCTTTCATAACCTCAACCGTATCAATAATACAAGGTCACGACCCATGTCCCAAAATATATTGATGTTGGAAACACAGATGCCATAATGTGATAGCCGTCATCCGATTTGCTTAAACACAAAGGGTGTCTCGTTTTGCATTGATGTCAAAGAACAAAGGTATCACCCAGAAGGCGGAAGAGATGGCAGATACTGAAAGCAGC
>JAFVLL020026580.1:0-27801 GCA_021397915.2 Tor tambroides
ACACACCACTTCCCCTTTCCCCAGTGTCATAGACTAGATAAAATGACAGAGAAAAGGAAAATGGACATAAGATCATTTTTTAGTGCACCTAAACGCCAAGTACGTACAAAAAGTTCACATATTAAGGCAATTTGGCTTTAAGAATGGGTGCATATGAAAATACTAATTTCACAATATCATTCACAGGCAAAGGAGACAGAAATTATTGAGGGACAGGGAGAGCAGGGTCAGTCAGATGTACAGTGTCAGGTAAGCGTGTTGAGCTTTTATTGAAGGGATAATGACAGAATTTTTATTTTTGGGTGAACAATTTCTTTAATGTTTTCGGAGTTGTGGCTGTTCAGCAGATGAGCATTACAGGCTCACCAATTTACAGTATGATCTGTCAATTTAACAAGTGTAATGTAAACAGGTTAGTTATTATGAGTATGGAAAACATCTTTTTTTTCTGCTTCAGGAGTCAGTCTGTTCTGAGACAGTGAGAGTAGAGGAAGGGGCAGATTCAGAACCAGGGAGGGAGCCGGATCTGCTTTTTCATTAAACCAGAGAAAAACTTTGAAAATAACCATAATGACGCAGTTTCCATGCTACAGTAATGATAGAAGCAAAGTTTTCCACTGTGTTGACATATCTTTATAAGTACAATTTGACTGTATTATTTGTGTCCCCCTTCAAAAATTGCTCGTGAGAAATTTTATGTTTATTGTCCCCCCCTACTGTAAAATGAAATGTACGCCCATGTGTTAGTGCACCTCTCCCTTTTATCTTTTTTTTTTTATTTTATTTTTTTTACTGCACAACTTATAATTGCATACAAGATCAGGGGAAGATGGTTGTATCTTTTACAATAAACAATCATAATGACAACAAAAGGAAATCAAATATAATGGGTTTGCATACATCAAAGTATGAGATTACACAGAAAAAAGCACAATGACAAGGTTAAATATCTTTGAATATTTGTTGTTGTTTTTGTTATTTATAAGCCTGAGGGATGATAGAGACTTAAATTCAACAAGAAACATCAACATATTTACAGATTTAAACCTGTCGCTCGTATCTTTTAAGTTGTTGCGCTTGTTATAACGTCATAGGTCACATGATAATGTCAGCATGGCGCATCATATTCATACTCAACGAGCGCTAAAAGAGTATCTACTTTACAGCCAAATCTCGTTAAGTAAGCACTTATTGAAATTAAGTACCTACTCATTGAGTATGCGGTTTCGAACGCAGCCACTCTCTATATCCCCTGCACAGCGGCTCTGTATTTTTCTTCAGTGAGTATAGTGAGTTAATCTATCAAAACTGTACAGAAATTATTAGTTATTATAGAGAATGTCAATCTACGTCATGCCGCGTTGCAAGCTGGGGTGCCACCGCCATTTTGAGAGGATCTCTGCTACAAATGTTGAAATTAATATGGAGACCTGCTTACCCCACAAATAACCACATATATTTCTGCTTCTTTTTTTTGTCAAAAATCTGAGACCAAAAATGTTTTTTTCTTGACAAGTCTTTTATTTCCTTCTTTCTCATTAAATTAAACATGAATAAACAAACACACATATAATTGAGTTTGACATTTAACTGATATGGGGAAAAATAAACCTTTAGAAAGAGTATTTTAATTTGCATTTCAATTATGCAATTATTCTAGTAAAGTAGGTGGGTGCCTTCTTGTCTCCACATCATGAAGGGCCTTTAGCAGCTTTATTCTGGCCTCAAATTTACTATTAGGACTTAGACGCCTCAGTGATGGCAAAAGGCTCTTCAGAAGATGCTCATCTTCATCCTTCCTTAATGCCTCCAAGACTCCCTCTTGAAACTGAGAGAGTCCTGGTGGCTGAGCAGAGGTGCGGCATTGACCTGTGGCTGAGTGATGAACTGGTGGAGCACATGGAACTGGGGGAGAGATGGAGTTGTTTGATGATGAGGGCATACAGACTGGAGCATGCTGTACACTAAACAGACTTTTCTCCTTCCTCTGGCCTTTGTTGAATCTGAAACATTACAACAGTAGCAAATACTCAGCTGAGTCATACCGTGTCACAGCTGGTCATCCAGAGTTTAATTAAAAAAAACAAAAAAACAATTAGGATTAATGAAAACCTATTTAACAAACAGTTTGTACATATTTAAATACATAATTAAACTCCTGCTATACAGAATCACAATTACTTATATGGGTCATAATATAGATTCCAGAAGTTATTCTGCTGTTTTTTGACTTTCATTGGCCTGACTGAATTTGGAGTGGTCCTCTCCTTTATATGGGGCTCAAGAAAAGACAGTGCACCCATATATTTCCACCTCTTTCTAAATGTTCCCCCTGCAGTTCCACTTCTCTTGTCCTCCTCTTGTCTCCTCTCACGTAATTATTTATCTCTCAGGTATTTCCACTTTCTTCTGCACTGCACCTCTGTGTTAATAAAATAACAAGAATATATAGAATATATCTAGCTGATTAAAACTAAGTAAAAAGATCTTTTTTTTTTTTTTTTTAGATTGTTTTAACAAGCAAGTAGGATACCAAACTTTGTATTTACAACAGAAAAATATAACAAAATACGTTACTCACATCTGGAATCTGCTCCTTAAAGGCAGTAGCCCCTCACTGCAGAACCAGAAGATCCAGGGGCGGGGCTGGATCCACATCCAGGGGGTGGAGATGGGTAGGTTTAGGGGTGGAGATGGGTGGGTTTAGGGATCAGGGGGTGGAGATGAGTAGATTTAGGTCTATGTAAGGTGGGAGGAGTTGGATCTAGATCCAACCACGCCCCCTGGATCTTGTGTTCTGCAGTGAGGACCATCTCCTTAAAGGGGGGGTTTTGTCACATGTGCCCTGTGTCTGTCCTTGGACTGTCCTTGGAGTGTTGTTGCCCTATTCCCCTCATGTTTCCTGCTGCTCTGCTCCCTTGTCTGTTGCCGTGGACACTATTTTGTCCACACCCATTTCATTGTTAGTTTCTATAGTTACTCATTAGTTCATTGGCTCCACTCAGTTTATAAATACTCCTGTTTCAGCCTTTATCTATCTGTGGTTGGATGTACCCCATGTTCACGGTTCCTGGTTTCTGCTCTTTGTGTTTTTCCTGTATAGGATTACCTTTGTTATTAATCTTGCTGCACGTGGATCCTCCGCCTTCTGTGTCTCCTTTTGTTACAACATTCACTGCAATGAATTTTATCAAGTTACAAGAACAGATAGGAAAAGGATTGTGAACAGTTACTGATTTTATTTGTGATACGCTGTCACAACATTCGAGCCCACACACGTGCACAAGTGGGCAGCCCCAGACATACAGCTGGCACTGAATAATCTGTATTATAAAAAGAAAAGAAAAAATTTAAAATTATTTACGATTAATTATTGTTGCCAAGTTATCTAGTCTTTGCTTGTTTACATCGTGATCTAACAAACTGCTCCATATCTAATTTGTTTGTCTAATGCAGTGGCGACAGATGTATGAAAGTACACAAGTCACACCATAATTTAATTGTGGCAGATTTTAATGGACAGTAAAACAAAGGCAGAATACCGTATATCTCCAGGGCGGCACAGTAATATTGACAAATGGCTAAACAAATGCAGAGCACCGTAACTTAATTTGAGCATTCCAAAACAAAGTTAAAGAGCGGTAACTGATGTTATACTCTGTTCTGCCTTGGTTTCTCTGGGGCTTTTCTCCAAGATACTTATACACATGTTAAAGGAGATCTTGAATGTCCCAAAAAAATCAATAACTCATTTTCGACCAAAAACAAAGTTATGTTTTTTTTTTGTCTTTGCACGGCAACACTGTTGTCACTACTGTCGAGCCAGGCGGGCGTGGTTTCAGCAACCAGGAACCTCAGTTTTACCCACGTCCCACCTTTTTGCCCATTTTCGATTATCCGGTAGTGACATGAGGTGACGTGCTGTCAATATGGCGGCGGTCGGCTCCGCCTACTTTAGGCTTCAAAAATGCTCTTTAGAAAACCTACGAGTGACGTCATGGACACTACGTCCATGTTTTTTTACAGTCTATGATCTGGGGTCTGTTCTTCGTACGTCACTTATTACATCCGAGATCAAATAACACATCCAAGATGATATCATCGCACTAATTAGGATCTGGCTAATTCGGTTCTTCGAACGCACCTGTTGTTGATGATTAGTATGGCTGTATTGAGTTATCGGAGATAATTGCGCGTTCATGGGTTGGTTTAAAAGGGCAGATGTATTGATACTCGAAACCACAATCAGCAATGCAGTAATTGGCTGGCGGCAAGACGGGAACATAATGACATCATATCATTAAAAAAAGACACCCGATGAAAAACTTGACAAATTTCTGGACTTTTACAAGGAAACAGCCAAGCGAACAAAACTACATAAATGTTATAATAGATAAATGAAATGTGCGCTGTTTTTAATGTATTTTTCTTTTTTTTTACATGATTCCCAATTATTTATATTCATGATTTCTAGTATTTGTACAGGCTATACATTTTTACTTCAATGATGTAATTAGCAATTCATTTAATTTTATCTTTGAAACAGATTTGCTACGTGACAGCATTAATTAAAGTTTCTTAAGGGTCAAGATCATGTTATCTGCATCTCCTGCGCTCCATCAAGCCACTCCCATAATATGTCATCACTCAAATTAATATAACGACTCAGATTAACTGCAGAGCATGTGTGTAAGACTCCAATACAGTTATCAATTATTTCATCACTAATAAATCTTTCAATGAGTAAAACTGGCTGTGTCTATAGTATTATAGACTACACAACACTATTATATTATTTTCAAACTGATTTTTAAATTATTATTATTTTAAATGATTGTCCCTGGACCAGTAGGGTACTCTTGTAATAAAGCAGTGGTGGCTGGGACATATTTTAAGTATCAATTCTGCTTAAAAAGATGCAATCTAATCCTGTTTACATGAAATAAGCCTGCTCCCGAGCAGGTTTAAGCTTACGGACCTGTTGCTATGACAGCAAGTCTAGGATGAGCTTCGAAGAACCAAATGATCCAAGATCAAGCGAAATCATCAACAATCAAATCCAGCTAACTGAGTTAGCGACGAAGAATGGACCCCTGGACACAGCCACTATAAGCACCTCCTCCGCCATGTTGTCGTCAAATAAAACTGTTGTCATGCCAACATGCTGCTTTAAACAGAAGCTTGCAATGCTTGCCCCGCCTCCGAGTTCTTTCTGATTGGTCCACTGCTTTGGAACTGACATTGATGAGCAGCACTGTGTAAAAGTTGAAATTCTTTTAACTTGACACAGTGTATTAAAAACGTGGCGCTCATGTGCGAGGCACTGGAAAATACGTGAGACGCAAGCGCAACAGTTATGCATATCGGTCAAGGGCATGTTTACGTAGAAAAACAATGGAAAAGTAGCGCATTGGAATGGAAAAACGCGTTCTGTGTGAATGGACCCTAAGGCGATACATTCTAAAATAACGGTCGCCTAAAAACTCACCCTGGAGGCTCAGCTACAATATTTTAAACTCACATGTGAAAGGGTTAATAAGCCTTATGTCTTCTGTGGAAGCAGTTTTTATAACCATTTGAAATGACACTCTGTAACTCATTCAAATCATCACACAGCTGTTACAATTGTAAAATTCAAATTGTAACAGTTACACAAAGGCAGCGTGTCCACCAAAGTGTTTTAAGCCAGCTGAAAATGCCAGGCGCTCTGCTGAAAACGCTCAGCTGTGAGCACTTGAGAGTGCAACTTTTTTTTCCGTTGAGACTCTGTCGTTGCTATAATACAGAATATCCGTTGAAGTAATGACAGACACATCGCGAATGAAATGTTTCTCCAAACATTATATTTCATAACAATATTATGGTAGTCCAGCAATTCGATCTAGTAAATAAATACTCAGAGACAAGCAAATTAACTTCTCCATTGTTGTTCAGCCGTAGTACAGTCTGTAGTCCCGCCCTCCTCCACTGTGATTGGTGGGCTGACTAGAAAGTGACAGTGATGAGCACAGCATTTTATCCAAAGAACATTCTTCAGCTCTCGAGATGGGTATAAACGGCGGTCGGAGCCAGCTGCAAATGGGTGGGCCAGCCGCAAGTGGGTGGGACTTAAGCTGCAAGTGGGCTGTACAAACCAACAGAAGATTTTGATTGGTTTGTTTAATGTCATGTGGGTTGTAGTATCGGTTCACGCTCCTGGTGGCAGTAGTGGGCGATTTTTTTTTTTTTTTTTTTTTTTCGATCCGTCAAAAAAAACGAAGACGTCGTCTTTTCAGTGGCGGCACGGTAGATGAGTGGAAGAGGTAAGCGTGATGTACAATTTTTGTTTGTTTTGTTTTGTAAAAAGTATTACAAGCTGTGAAAAGTGCATTTTCTTGGTGGCTTTTGTACAACGTTTTCTTAGTACCACACACAGCTCACAATCTGTAATGTGCCTGACAATATCTTTTTTTCTACAAACAACTAATTTGCTCTCCAGGTTATGGATACCGAAGACCATAAGCAGGTAATGTAATTGCATGGCATTGTAATTTTGGTAACACTTTCTATGAAGCCCAAAATAAATTGTAAAATTTCTCAGTTTAAACATTTATGTTATCTATGTTCTATTGTGAATAAAATATTGGCTCATGTAATATGAAAGTCTTTTATTTTTCATTTTATTCAAATTTAAAAAATGTCCCAACATTTCCGGAATTCGGGTTGCAAAAGAAAAACGTCATGTGAAGTTCTTGAGAAGACCAAACAGGTCGAACTGCATATTGAACACATCGCTTCAGGACATCCGCTGTTTCCTGCAAAGAAATACACAAATACTTTAAAAAGGAAAATTGTGATAGAACTCGGCGTGCCATGATGCAGATTCTGAGGGGAAGAAGAAAAAAATCCTCAGGCATGTATTTAAGGAATGTTAATCCATGTAGACAAGATAAACATCTCCATCAACAGGCTCTTCTGCTGCTGGAATGACGATTTATGCACTCATGTTCCTTAAGTTTAAATCAGCTAATGCAGCACTTGAACAGTTGGTTACAACCTAATGTAATTAATACTTAAATGTGTAAAATGTAAGTTTTCTGTTTCCAAACATTCTATTTTCATTATTTTGTAAACAGTATGTAAATTATATTATTATATGAATATTATATGAATATTTGCTTTGTATTATTTTTGTAATGGGAGTTATTTTTCTCATCTGATTTTGAGGAGGCACTGCCTCCCTTGCCTACTAGAAGAGAATGCCCCTGTATCATTACACTTAAATAGCTTTATCCCTTTAAAATTCATAATTTTACTTACAGTTTACTTATAGTTGGCTTTAATGCAATTGCAATATTTAGGTTATTAATTAAATCATGGCTTTATTATTTATTTAGTATACAGTATGTACATTCATTGTACAATGAGGGGAAAAAAAGGATGGAGGATGAGCTGGTTCCTTAGTCACATACTAGTCACCTGTCTCCGAAGGTAGGTGATGAAAAATTAAGGCCCAGGGCTAAATTCACTACATATTTCAAGAAAAAACTTCCTCATAACTGCTATGTTCTTCTTTTCATAATATAACATAAGAACAAAAATGTAAGAATATTTTGTATTTCCAAAAAACATTTCTTAAGATTGTTCTTAAGACAAAACTTATAATTCAGATTGTTGAAAACTAATTCAAACTAATTCAAATTGTTGAAAAGAATATTCTTAAATATCATTGTAAATAACCACTTAAAGTTAGATTACATTTTAAATAGTCTTACATCCCCAAAGGTAAGATGTTCAATTAATTTACTGGGTTGTTTCTAATCAATTGTTGTAATTAAGCATTGGAGAAGGATGCCCCGTAAATGTGCGTTTACTTTTATGTAACATACTGTATGTAGTTTAGAATGACCAGGATAATGATGCAGCAGCAAATGTGTTATTAAGGGAAATATATTTGCTAAACATTTTGGGAAACGTTTGCTAAATTAGTTGTCAAAGCACAAAATGTAAAATGTATTTATAACTGTATAAATACGACATATCTTTAGGCAGCTTTCAGAATGCAACAGACCGCCCCATCTTTAGAAATGATTAAAAGCTATTTAAAAGACATATATTGAAAATGCAATAACAAGTGCTGAATTTTAAGTGAATGGTGTGATACTACACATGAATCACGTATAATAATTTCCAGATCTGTTACATCAGGGCAAACGGTCTCTATAATTGAGCCGTTTTGGGAATGAACTTATCTACTATGCATGAAATCTGGTCAAGGCAGAACGTAAGGATTTTTAAGCAAATTTTAGTGGTGAGAGTTGATTGGCTGGACACGCCCTCTGCTCATGTTCAGTGCAATTAGATGCAAATCATACAGTGATCACTCAGATAAATACTTCATAAGATCTGAGAAAGTTTACAAGTCAGCTTGCTGGTTCAAACGGATCACTTAAACCTGCTAGACAAGCTATGGATTCTAAGAACAGCAAAGGAGGATGTAGCTCTTGCAAGGACAACTGCAATAGTAACTGCACATGCAAGTGTCATACAAATATACCCAAAACAGTACTTCAAGAGGCAGCTAAAGGGGTAGTTAAAGGGGCGGCTAAAGGGGCTGCTAAAGAGGCTATGCACTCTGATCATACTAACGGGGGTGAAGATGACTGCTGTGATGATGGATGTTTATGTGGAATATGCAGCTGTATTGTGGACGCGTTTTGTGACAGGTGAGTATCATGAGCTTTATAGTCAGTGTCTCTTTCTTCCATTTGTTAATTTTCCTTTAATGTGTAATCCATATTTTTTTGAAGAAAATATGCAAAAACAAGACAAAAGTCTTTTTTCCAGTGTATTTGGAAGCATAACAAATGTTAAAATTGAATGTCATTATTGTTTTTTTTTTTGTTTTTTTTCCCCCTATGTAGTTAATCTGTCCCGAGTAAATGGGTTTCTGGAGACGATACAGTCATCAGGATGAGAACATCACCCAGCACAAAGCCAACAGCACTCTATCTATCTATCAATCAGAGTTTAATGTTTTATATAGTTGTCTAGGGCTATGTAACATATAATCAGGATGTAGACACAATTAATTTCTCTCAAAAGCCTGTTGAGGAAGAAGTTCAGCATGTCTTTGAAATCATCCGAGTCTATGAACGTCCCTTAAACACACCTGGGGATATTTTTTCACAGTTTCTGTAAAATATGAGTTTCTACCTTCAAAAATAGGTCACTACACTCAAAAAATGCTGGTTGTTTTTAGACCAATGGGTTGTTTTTAGTCCGACCACTGTTTAAACAGGACAGAAGACACACTGGACTAACCTTGTACCGAGTGAAGGATTTAAGGACTATTCGTTGTGTCAAGAAAGCAACCATACATTTGTGTTGTGTTTTATGTTCCTTCTTTTGTATTCATTCATTTGTAGTCATTCAAGTATTCTGTATCCTTTATGATGATCATTTAAAACAGGGCTAGTCAACCCCAGTCCTGGAGGGCCAGTGATTATTGTGTAATTTAGCTTTAAATTATAGAAATGATATTATCTTACTAAAAAGGGAATGTGTAATCATGGAAGTAATCAATATACTGAATAATGTGTTAAATTAGTCTAAAACTGAATATCTGAATATAGACTGTGTGAGTTTACATGAGCAGTGTTGGAAATTTCCATTACCAAATATTAGGTGATTTCCAGAGAATGACATCAAGAAGGATGAAATCACCTCCAACCAATGGGAGGCCATATATTTTAAAAATGGCGGCTTCAGTAAAATTCCACCATTAGAAAAAAGAACTAGAAAGGTTACAACTTTGCTACATTGTTAAAGAAGAGAGTGTATAAAACATGAAGCCTGAACAAACAAAGACCAGAGGCAGTGAATGTGGCAGCTGTTTTCTCGGCTTTGTTACTCTGTATAATAAAGTCTTCCTTTGGCACCTGAAGCTCTGCTGTTTTGAGCTTCTCTGACTGCACTGACGAAGATCCAGACAACCAAAAACACACTCGGGCCACGACATGATTTGCATAGTTTACTTCCAACACAGCAAAAAGTCCAGTGTTTAATTAACACTCCCGTGAGGTCATTTGAGTCCACACTCAAGAGTGTCAAATTAACACTGAATCAAGAGTTACAGTTAATGAGATAATTAGGTGATTAATTAAGTGATGATTGATCGTTAATGAAGACACCTGATGTTAACAAACAGTCACCAAAGGAGAAAATCTACATTTTTATGTCACCATTATAGTGGTCAGTGTTTGCATTAGTTGGGCTCTTGACCCTTAAATTTTTTACATTAGGTTTTGTTTGGTTGCCTTGTGATTCTGCAACAAAAGATCCTGGATTATCTATACATTTTGGAAGGATTTCTTACAAGCTGTTCGGATCAACAACAACAACAACAACAACAAAAAAATTCCGAAACAGTGTTTAGGCACACACACACAGACAACAAGAACCAGCGTATGAATCTCAACAACGGTGATAAACAGCATATTCAAATAAACAAATTAACTCTAAACATCACAAAACAAGCTACTAAAAAGTCACATAAAAACAGCAAAAAATAAAAGAAAATAGTAAGAATAAAAGAAATTCCAAAGACAATTGACCGTTCGCAAAGAGCTTGATTGACAGGCGATCTGACCAATCAGAACGCAGATATTGTGTGTTGCCGCAGCTATGGCCAGTCTCCATAGAAATACATGTTAAAACGGGGTAAAAAATGATTGCCTGAATTGAAACTTTTCAATATAACTCAATATAAAAATGTACAGAGGGTTAAGCTGTGCTGTTGTCGGCTGCCACAGTAACGGTAATAAGCTAAGGTATTTATTTAAAGTACTTGTTTTGCGTACCAGATAATCTGTCATGTCCAGCGCTGTATGCATAGCTTGCAGCGCTAAAGTTAAATACTGAATGTTAAATAATAAAATAATCTGTTAAAATGTGTGCTCTTATCATTCTGTAGACAAATTCCCGTGAACTTCGCCCGATCGGGAGCTGTATATGCACATGTGCACTGATCTGTTTTTAATGCAGGTTAACCGTGACGCTTCATGTCATCTTCCCACTCATTAAACTATGACAGGTCCTTTACTGCATAAAGACGGTCACTGCAACGCTCTAAAAGCTATGTGCTTTTTTAAACCATTTTAATAGATTTCACGTTATATTGTCGGCTTGGAAAATATGTAAATGCGCTTGCCCAGTAGCTGCAGCTGTAAGTTATCCCTTCAAGCCCTAACTACAAATCAGACAGGAGAGAGTAGATTAACTTCGGTGAACTTAAACTTGAAAAATGGTGTGTTCCGCGATTGAAATAAAATATTTTCTGATGTTATTCATGTTCATTTCGTGCTTTAAGTAAATATGAAAAGAAGTTCGGTTCACATGTTCGAACGGAGGCAATACAGTGATCTGTCACGACACATTAAAGAGCCACAAAACGGTATTTATTGTTTGAATTTCTTTAAAAATGACAATTTAAAAGCTGAGAGTCCTGAGATCTTGTTTCATATCAGAAGTAACCTGCTCTGTTTTCTCTGTCGGTGCGTTGTCAGTTTCCTCTTTGCTCTCGGATGTATTTTTCACTGCGTGAGAACATGATTTGTAGTGTGAGGAAATTTAATTTGCCCAACATTGTTTGTCAGGTATAGCAACAGTAACTAAGGGTGGGCGGGTTTTGCGAACAGTCAATTCAGATCATAATTTATTCATGCCGCAATGCATGATGGGAGCAATGGATGAGTTTTGATTTGCTACAACATGCGTTTTTGATGGTCACCGTTGTTGTGATCCTCACGCTGATTCTTGATGTCTGTGTCTAAACTAATTATTTGGATCAAAAACTTTAAAATGAATACGTTTTAAAAACATCTCTCTGACTATAGATATTATATTGTTCACAAGATTGATGTAATCAATAAAGAAAACCTAACTCAGTTATTCAGGTCACTACATGAAGGTTATGTCAAAACATAATTAAGCGCACATGATCACCTTTCCTCTGGTTTGTCTGGCTGTTACAACTCAGTTACAGCAGCCAAACAAAATGCAACTAATGCAAACACTAACCACTATAATGGTGACAAACATTTTGATTTTCATTATTTGGTGTCTTTAAGTGATAACTGATCGTTATTTATGACCTAATTACCTCATTAACTTTAACTCTCCCAGGAGTTTATTTGAGTCCACACTCAAGAGTGTCAAAAAGTAACACTGAAGAGTGTCAAATTAACACTGAAGCAGAGTTAATTTAACACTTGGCTTTTTGCCCTTATCCAGTACACCTGTTCATCATTTTTAAATAGCCCTGAATACTTTGATTAGCTTGGTCAGGTGTGTTTAATTAGGGTTGGAACTAAACTCTGCAGGACACCGGCCCTCCAGGAGCCGAGTTGAAGAGCCCTGATATAAACCATTTATATACTAATTTTATTGATTCATTCATTGATCAGTCATTTTATTTTATTTTTCCACTGTTGTTTATTCTTATCATTGTGTGGTTTCAATGAATATTTTTACCTTCACAAGTTAACATGTAAGAGGCTGTCTCCATTTTAAGGCTTTAACATCACAGTATGATGTTGTGAAGCATGATTTACTTTGGCTGTGGAATAATAACATTTGTTGGGTTTGTGCTGGTCAGATGATGTTTGTCTGAGCATTGAAATAGATACAACTAAGATAATTCAATGCACTCTGCTCATTTTACCATCATTTCATCTTTCTGGTCTTTCCTGACTTCCTCCATCTGCCTCACTATTAATACAGTTTTGGTTACCAGTCAAAATGCAGTAAAACACTGACTCTGGGTACCAGACAAGACTTACTGTATTACAAACCAGTCTGACTTTAATTCTTTCATACAAAACCTTTTATTGAGAATTAACTGAGGTTTAGATGTTGATGTTTTATTGACAATAATGAAGTCACCATTGTGGAGATAAGTGTTTGCCTTTAGTTGGGCTCTTGATCCTTGACTTTTTAGCATGAGTTTCTCTCTGGTTGCTCTAACTGTGTGTTTCTAAAGCGCATTTGTTGCAGCTGGAATTTTTAGAGAAAATCTGATCAGATGATGTTGACTACTTGATGATGACTCAATTGTCAAGTAGTGGTCTGATTCACAAATGACATCTGGAGTGTATTATAGTTTCACATAAAATTCAGATTGAACCACTGATGGCAGATGGACTATTTTGACGATGTTTTTTATACTTTTATGTGCCTTGACAGTGTAATTTACGGGTTTGGAACGACATGGGGGTAAGTGATTAATGACAAAGTTTTCATTTTGGGGTTGAGTTTTCATTGCGACAAACAAAAACCTCAAGAATCAGCATATGGATCTCAATAATGGTGAAATGCTTCATGCCGCAATGCATTCTGGGTGCATCAAGCAAAACTCATCAGTGGCTCCCAGAATGCATTGCGACATGAAACATGTCACCATTATTGAGATTCATACGCTGATTCTTAATGTTTGAGTGTGACTAAATTAGGTTCTAAATGTGTGTTCAAAATGTTTAGTGCGTCTTAAAGCCATACAGATTTTCTTTTTAAGGCGGATCTCATACTGTTGAAATAATCAATAATATAAAATTAATAACAAATATGACAGTCTAGATGAGATCAGCTGAACTGATCACTTCAAGATAATAATACCGTTTATCACCAAGCACCAAACATACTTGATCAGTTGCTCTCGTTATTCTTGCCATGACAAACAGTTACAGCACTCAGAGAAAAACAGAACATAAAAAGGCAAGAGTCAAACTGCCCAACTAAAGCAATCACTGACCACCATAAGGATGACATCAAACGAAACTATTATTTTCAATACAACATCAACAGCTTTTGGGGTAAAGCTTTGTTAATCTCAATAAGTAGCCTAACATGAAACAAATGTTTAGATTTTTTTTTTTTCAACCAAAATTTGCAGTCTAAGTAATGTTGGAGTCCACATCCAATAACATTTCTAGCTGGGGTGACCTCACATTGTGACCATAGTATGAGCACACAGTGAGAAAAACTGCTGACAAGCATATCAAATCAAACACAGATGCCTGCAATTTTCAGGAAATCCTGAAGACTGTGGTTAGATTTATCAGGTGTGTTTGATTAGGGGTAAAGCTAAACTCTGCAGGACAGTGGCCCTCCAGGACTGAAAGTGCCCACCCCCCTGAGTTACGGTAACTCAACCCGTTTGAGGAAACCTATTGCCTTAAACCACTTAAGTTTTAAAACTAATAGTTATGAGTACTCTGAATGTTGCAGTTAAGTAATTGATTAATTAAGTGATAATTTAGCATTAGTGATGAACACCTGCTGTTAACGAACAGAATCACTGAAGAAAAGAGAAACACAAGAACTACAACTGACTTCAGCCACACCCTTAGAAATCAACTGAAATAAAAGACATTAAATCTCTCAATATCTCTGATTAAACAACGCCATAAACAGCATTACCATCTTCACACATTACTAACCAGTTTGACTTTTTTTGTCATGCGTCTAAAAAGTTCTTTTTGAGAATAATAAAACATCAATAAAAACAATAAAACATCAACATCTAAACCTCTGTTACCATTGTGGCTTTAGTTGGGCTCTTGACCCTTGACTTTTTAACATTAGTTTTTCTCTCTTTGCTTTAACTGTGTTTATAAAACACGTTTGTTATATATGACCCTGGACCACAAAACCAGTCTTAAGTTGCTGGGGAATATTTGTAGCAATAGCCAAAAATACATTGTATGGGTCAAAATTATCGATTTTTCTCTTATGCCAAAAATCATTAGGCTCATGTTCCATGAAGATATTTTGTAAATTTCTTGCCATAAATATATCAAAACTTCGTTTTTGATTTGTAATATGCATTGCAAAGAATTTCATTTGGACAACTTTAAAGGCAAATTTCTCAATATTTCGATTTTTTTGCACCCTCAGATTCCAGATTTTCAAATAGATGTATCTCGGCCAAATTTTGTCCGATCCTAACAAACCATATATCAATGGAAAGCTTATTTATTCAGCTTTCAGATGATGTACAAATCTCAATTTTGAAAAATTGACACTTAAGACTGGTTTTGTGGTCCAGGGTCACATATTGTTATATTTGCTATATTGTCAGGTTATATTGGCCACTTGTTGATCACAGCTGGATTTTAATGCACTAACATGAAGAAACTTAAAAACACTTTGCACACCAGTTTTGAACATCTGTACTGTTTAGACACACAGACATCAATAATCAGCTTATGAATCTAAACAGTGGTGATGATCATCAGACAGATCCATGTTGCATTGCATTCTGGGTGCACCAATCAAAACTCATACATGGCTCCCAGCATGCATTGCAACATGAATAAATTATGCAGCAGCTTTATCTTACTATTTTCTTTTATTATTACTATTTGCTTTTATTTTTGCTATTGTTGTTGCGACTTTTTACTTACCTTGTTTTGTGACATTCAAAATGATCAGAATATATTGTTGTTACCATTGCTAAGATTCACTTGCTGATTCTTCATGTCTCTATGCACCAAAAATTAAACAAGTATTACAGATTTAGATGGAATGAAATAAGTAACTCTAACTATACATGATTTTATCAAAAACAAGTTAATTGCCGTAACAAGTGTGCTTTATACACACACATTTGCAGCAAGCAGAGAAAAACCAACACTTAAAAAGTCAGGGGTCAAGAGCCAACTAAAGCAAACACTATTCACCAAAAATGGTAAGTTCAAAAGAAACATCTAAACCTTAATTCTTAATTAGAACTTCTGTATGAGATATGCCAGAAATAAAGTCAAATTGGTTAGTAATGCTGTTTGTGGAGTTATTTAATCATCCTCTGCTGAGATCTTGAGAAATTTAATGTCTTCTTTTATTTCAGTTGATTTCATCTAAGGCTGTGGCTGAAGTCAGTTGTAGTTCTTATATTTCTCTTTTCTTTAGTGATTCTGCTTGTTAACTCATCTCATTAATTTTAACTCTGCTTCAGTGTTACTTTAACACTCCTGTAGAGTGGGACCACATATGCTCTGATCAGTGTTAATTTAACACTCAGGATTTTGCTGTGTATCATCCTATGTACAGTATGTGTAACTAGTTTTCCAGTTTGCTTTATTGATTTATTTTAAAAAACACCTGTTTTTCTTTCTTCAAAAACACCAATAGTATCAGTGAATCAGTATTGAATTAATTTGTTTGATGGATGTTATAATGATAGATGAGTTGAGAGGAGAACATCTGCACACTCACTTAAGCATGTTTATTATCCAACGTTTCGGCTAGTAGCCTTTGTCAAGGTATAATTTCATAAACATGGAGACCAATATAAGTAACAGATAATTATACACAGCTGAGAATGGTGAGATCCAAATCAATCAACAATCAACTCATTAACAATTAAACTCTAACATAGAAAAATATTATAAACAAATTAAACTGTACAGACAGAATATGAAATGAAGAATCCTATCTAGAAGAATTAAATAAAAATATATTCAAAAAGAAAATTCAGATGTAATCAATATTACAAAAAACAACTCGATTCAAAATTTAAACCACGTGGGGTCAACGTTTTCAAATTATGAATCCAGAAGGCCTCCCGTTTAAGTAGTATTTGGTCCAAATCACCACCTCTCCTCAGCGAAGATATTTTCTCGATTCCTATATAACGTAATGAAGTAATAGGATGATGAAAGTCAGTAAAATGTACTGCCAATGGGTAATTCATATTTTTGCATCTTATAGTACTACGATGTTCAGCAATGCACATTTTAAGTTCTCTACTTGTTTTTCCTACATATGATTTACCACAGGGGCAGGTTATGAGATAAATGACCGCTTTGGTTTTACAACTTATCACTCCTTTAATAGGAATCGATTTACCGGTATGTGGGTGTTTAAACGATGTACAACGATATGTATAGTTACATTGATTACATGAACCACAACGATAATTACCTTCTGGAATAGGTGTTAATGTCCTTTGAATTACTTTAGGTGGAGGAAACAAATCTGATCTCACTAAACAATCTCTTAAATTTCGTCCACGTTTAAACACCGTAAGCGGTGGATTATGGAGAGATTCAAGTCTCGCATCCGATCGCAAAATGTGCCAATGTTGATGAATTATCTTTTTTATTTGTTCTGAACGTTTAGTGTATTTGGTAGTAAACATAACCGAAAAACTTTTTCTTTTTTCATTAATAAGTCTGAACGAGACTTGTTTTCAATTTTTTGTTCCGCTACTTGAAATTGATTAGCCTTATAGCCTCTATCATAAAGACTTTTTTATATCAGTGAGATTCTTATTAAAATCATTCTGTCTACTACAAATTCTTTTTAGTCGAACCATTTGACTGAAGGGAAGACTATTCTTTAAGGGTAACGGATGGTAAGAATCCGTTCTCAAAAGCATATTGCGAGCTGTAGGTTTCTTAAGATCCGTATATAAACAATTGCTATCCCGAATTATCCAGAAGTCCAAGAAGCTGATTTTGTTAGGGTCGTAGTCCATAGTAAATTTTAAAAAATCAGAACAGTCATTCAAATATTGATAAAAGGAATTCAGTTGTACAACATCACCCTTAAAAAGGCATAAACAATCATCCAGATATCGCTTCCAACCTAATATATTAGAGGAAAAAGAATGATTTGAGTAAACGTATTTTTCTTCAAATGAGGCCATATATAGATTAGCAAAGGACGGTGCAAACGCACTACCCATAGCCACACCACGTCTCTGAATAAAAAAGTCATTCTGAAAAATAAAATAGTTATGAGAAAGAATCATCTCCGATAATGTTTCGATACATTCATTGGAGGGGGACGAATCAACAAGTTCTGACAAAAAATGAATCATAGATTCGATGCCTTCCTTATGAGGCATGCATGTATACAAAGACTGAACATCAAAAGAAACCAATAATACGTCTTCAGGTATTGGATTAATTGAGTCAATGAAAGACAACATATGAGTGGTATCCTTTAAAAAGGAGGGCATTTTTTCACAGTAGGGTCTTAAAAAGAAATCCACAAAAGTGGATACTGAAGATGTTAAAGAGCCATCGTATGTTGTCTTTCATTGACTCGATTAATCCAATACCTGAAGACGTATTATTATTATATTATAATATGTAGTATTATATTATATTGGTCTCCATGTTTATGAAATTATACCTTGACAAAGGCTCCTAGCCGAAACGTTGGATAATAAACATGCTTAAGTGAGTGTGTAGTTGTTCTCCTCTCAACTCATTCATATTTTTTCCTTCAACTTGCACCTCATAAGGTGTGCGTTTGCTTTGCCTCGTTTGTTCTAATAATGATAGATGAATCAGTATGTGATTTGTGCAGTGTTCAGCAATTGTAAATTTTATGATTTAAAGGGGTCATATAATGCCATTTTTGTACAAGTTAATATGATTCTTTAGAGTCTAGATGAAAAGTTTGTAATATACTTTAATTAAAAATTCTCGTTAGTATTGTAAGAAAACACTCATTTTACCTGGTCAAAAACAGCTCTCTGTTCAGCACGCCATTTCAGTGCATGTGCCTTTAAACGATCATGAGCTCTGCTCACCCCGCCCCTCTGCTCTGTGGGGCGTGACACAACACACATGGAGTGTTGCCTTGACAACAGTTGAGGGTATCTTTTGGCGGAAGAATGGCAGCGGGAGTTTCTGAGGACACTGTGCAACCATATCAATTTGAACCGGAGTCAAAAAAAACAAAAAAATTTGAACCGGAGTCGGACACGGAACAAGATGATGGCCCCGAAGAAGTTTGGCAATTAAGGCTCGAACAGGACATTTCTGAATGGCTGGTTAATGTAATGTCACTTTGATCTATCTTTGTATGTACTGGCACATAATATTACTTATTAATCAGTAACAGACACCGTTATAAACCATTTACAAATTAAGCTTAATGTACTGTTACCACATTAACTTTACCACAGCATACACAGTTTATATTAACACAATAACCATAACGCGTTGTTCATTACAAACGTGGGATTATTAATTATATTGAGAACGTCGTACATACAAAACATGCCATAATGCCAATTTGATTTCACGTACTTAAACACTTGATTTCACGAATTAAAGTTATGTAAACTTTAGCCACATTCATGAAGCGATTAGCAAAGATTAATATAAAGGTTAATAAAACGTTACACTCACTTCTTCTGGAGGTGCAGCACGAACATGAATAGTTGGTACCGATCCTTTTTTCAGGAGCAGCTTCTTGGCAAAACCAGCTTTAAACTGATCCTCGTTTATAAAGCAGTCTGGTGAGAAATGATTCGCGCAAACATAAAAGAATTGAGGTTGATCTGGGGGACTATTCCTTTCGAAAACAAAACTCAGCCACTGCGTCTTCAGAGGTTCTGATTTAGGAACATCAAAACGACTACTATTTAAAACGACTGCTGTGTTCGTTATTACACCCAAGAACAGAACACCACGCTCCCTTAGACGCCACTCTGCTCCAGCGTATCGACAATGGTGGACTATGATGACAGCTTGCTCAGGGCGGGTCTGTGTTGAAACGCTCCTGTCAATCAACAATTGTGGGAGGGGCCTCCGATCTTGTGACGTCACAAGACGAACAGCTCGATTTGAGACAGGGGAAAACATATTAGGAGATTAAAAAAAAAAACACTGGATGGATTTTTATCATTATAGGATGGTTGTGTACAGGCACTGCCAACACACATTTCAGTACAATCAACTTGTAAAAGTGGATATAGCATTATATGACCCCTTTAATACAAATAACAAAGTTGTAGCATGCCCACTTAATGTATTTACTTTTGTAATGTTACTAACAACTAGAATAAATATAGAATTTAATGTCATTTTAGATTATTTAATTTAGACTGATCTTTATACGTTGATCCCATTATGACTCTTGCAGTTTGTTTTGCCACTCTGTCTCTCAGTATTTGTCTGAATGTATGAGAAACTGAACTGGTCTACACATGCTAATTATGAGCTGTTTCAAAGCTGCCTCACACACAAATATGAGGGGAAAAAACACTGATTGGTGTATATAGTGCACAGTCACCTGCATAACTGTATGTAGAATATGCAACAGGATGTTTCTGGTCATGGCAACATGAGCGTGCACAAACAAATTTAACCAGAGCTGGGCTTGTTTAGTATTTGAATTTATGTTTGAAAAAAATGGAATAGGTTCTAGAGCAATAAATGTAATGTATAAACGCATTGTACAGATAAGAGTAGACTGGGATTTGGTAAAACAGCTTCAAAACAACGCGAGTTCAAGAAAATATTGATAGACTACAGAACTACAGAATTCTAATTTAAGTAACAATGATAGATTTTTTGGCTAATACCGATATTAGTGAAAAGTGAAGCGAAGTGAGGCCAAGGATGGTGTCCCATACTCGGAATTTGTACTCTGCATTTAACCCATCCAAGTGCACAAACACAGTAGTGAACACACACACACACACACACACAAGTCTCAAGTCTCATTTATTTATATAGCCCTTTATGCTACTTTGTAGGCCAAAGGACTGAACATCCGAAAGATTATAAAATAAAATAAAACAACAATACATAAAATACATGACATACAATAGCAAAGTCAAAAATTAAAAGCGACAGAATAAAGATACGTTTTAACACGAGATTTAAAAAGGATGCAAACTGAGGACAAGACTCCATCAGGGAAGTGCATTCCACAGTCTAGGACCAACAACTGAAAAGCTCGATCCCCTTTTTGTTGCTGTAGTTCTCGGGTACAAACAATTGAAAACAATTGGAATACCTTTGTGCTCTGCAAGAGTTCATACGCACCAGGTCTTTAATATATTCCGGGGCCAAATCATGCACAGCTTTATAAACGTACAACAAAACCTTGTACTGAATTCGCTGTTTCACAGGAAGCCAATGAAGTCTTTCTAGAACCGGAGTAATGTGCTCCCTTTTCTTGACACCAGTAAGGAGCCTTGCGGCAGCATTTTGTACCATCTGCAACTTCGAAATAAGAGATTGACTGATACCAACATAAAGAGCATTACAATAATCCAAACGAGAAGTAATGAACACACACACACACATATACATATATATACACATATTTACCTTCATGTCATTCCAAACCCGTAAGACCTTCGTTCATCATCGGAACACAAATTAAGATATTTTTGATGAAATCCGAGAGCTCTTTGGCCCTGCATAGACAGCAAGGGTACTACCATGGTCATGACACAGAAGTAGTAAGGAGTAAGGACATCGTTAAAATGGTCCATGTGACATCAGTGGTTCAACTGCCGTGATCCTCTCTATAATGGAGCCTAGGGTGAAGAGTAGAAGAATTGTTCAATAAAGTCACCATTTTTGTTTTCTTTGTGCACAAAAAGGATTCTCGTACGGGTTTGGAATGACATGAGGGTGAGTAATGACAGAATTTTCATTTTTGAGTGAAATATCCCTTTAAGTTCAATGCATGGACATATAGCCACAGCCATATCACCCTGTAGCCCAAGACTGGTTGTCCACGGAAGCAAAGCAGGGTTAAGCCTGTTCAGTACCTGGATGGGAGACCTGGGAAAAACTAGGTTGCTGCTGGAAGAGGTGTTAGTGAGGCCAGCAGGGGGTGCTCACCCTGTGGTCTGTGTGGGTCCTAATGCCCCAATGTAGTGACGGGGATACTATACTGTAAAAAGCACCATCCTACGGATGAGACGTTAAACCGAGGTCCTGACTCTCTGTGGTCATTAAAAATCCCATGGCACTTCTCGTAAAGAGTAGGGGTGTAATCCTGGTGTCCTGGCCAAATTCCCTCCACTGGACCTTGTCTATCATGGCCTCCTAATTATCCCCGTCCACTTGATTGGCTCTATAACTCTCTCTCCTCTCCACCTGTAGCTGGTGTGTGGTGAGCGCACTGGCACCGTTGTCCTGTGGCTGCCGTCGCATCATCCAGGTGGATGCTGCACACTGGTGGTGGTTGAGGAGAGACCTCCCACATGATTGTAAAGCGCTTTGGGTGTACAGCAATACACAAAGCGCTATATAAATCCTTCATTCATCTGTAGTTAATTTCTATGGAATGTTCTGTACAGCCTGTCTAAATTAGCAACAATAACTAAAGACCGGAGCTTAGCGAAAGGTCAGTTGATCAATAATACATATTTTTTAAATATATCTATACTGAACAATCATGTAGGTTCTCAAAAGTGAGATAATATGTATAGCTCTTTGTAAGAAAAGGAAAACTTCCTCAGACATTCTTGGTAAGACAGAACAGGTCGAACTGCACACTAAACACGTCGCTTCAGGATAAATTTTGCATTGACAAGGGTGTCTTCACAGAATTGTTTAAATACTTTTAAAATTACCATCTTTGTAGAACTTGAGGAGTCATAAAGTTGACACTTTGTCAGCTAAAAAAACAAACAAGTAAATGTAAAGAATGTCTATCCTTACAGTATCCGTACAGTTTCTTTGCTTTTGCTTTTGGTTTTCCTTGTTCCTGTTAGCCTGTGTTCCTGCTAGTTACTCTTCTTGGTTGTTAATTTCACTTGAAAATTTTGATTTCCCAGTAGGAACTTTTGAAATACTGAGTGTTAAATAATAAAATAATGTTAAAATGTGTGCTCTTATCATTCTGTGGACAAAATCCCGTGAATTTCGCCCCGATCGGGAGCTTTATATGCACATGTGCGCTCATCTGTTTTCAATGCAGGTTAACCGCAACGCTTCATGTCATCTTCCCACTCATTAAACTATGACAGGTCCTTTAATGCAAAAAGATGGTCACTGTGACACTCTAAAGTGATGAAACTATGGTGCTATGTACTTTTTAAAAACCATTTTCATAGGTTTCACGTTATATTGTTGGCTCGGAAAATATGTAAATGTGCATCCCCAGTAGCTGCAGCTGTAAGTTATCCCTTCAAGCCTTAACCACAAATCAGACAGGAGAGCAGATTAACTTCGGTGGACTTAAACTTGAAAAATGGTATGTTCCGCAGTTGAAATAAAACACTTTCTGATTTTTATTCATGTTCATTTTGTCATGATGGCAACAGTAACGAAGGGTGGGCAGGTTTTGCGAATGGTCAATTGGGAAGCAGCAGGAGTTTTGCTACTTGTCAGTTGAGTTGACGCCCTGTTTCCATGGTTAGTCCCTCCGCTCCAGTTTAAATGCGACTGGAATGTTCAACACGCACGCCCATTAAAACACGTCAAAGTTACCAGCGTTTACATAAATAGTACATAAAAGTCAGATAAAATGTCCTGAAACTTGATCACGTATTCTTTAAGTGGATAGTAGGCCTACATAAAACTGTAAATTGAATGAGAATATGAAAGCAGTATTGCAAAACTTTGTTTGAAGTCAGTTTATATATATATATATATATATATATATATATATATATATATATAAAAACAACAGGATAGACTATTCTATAATATAATATATTAATATAACTTTAGAAATGGTAAACGTAGTGCAGAAATAAAATTAGGCTGCATTGCAAAAACACATTGATTAAAAATACATCATATGAGGCATGAATATAATTTCACATATAGAGTAAATGTACCTATTAAGCTCACGTACCCATTAAAGGGTCTTGAAACCCCAGACTACTTTTTCTGAGATTTTAGCAGAGGCGTTTGTGTCGCACATCATAGAAGACAATGTTAGCATCCGATAATTTTAACTATTGGAGAAAACTGGTTAATTAAGTTTTTTGTGCTATTTTCATCTTCTGGGTTTAAAATCTACATCGTGTTGACGTCACAATTTGTGACGTGGCAATGGCCTATAGTACATCGATGACGCGTCGGTGTCTACTTAATTATTCATGAGACTGCGTGTTCTTATCCTATGAGAAGATGCTTCGCTTAATTATTCACAACAGCATGTGTTGATTTGCTATGACATACCCTTCAGACTGTGAGATGACATCGCGTACATTAACTGAGAGAAACGTTAATAGAAGGAGAGCGTCTGTTTTGCTTTGTAATAAGAGTTAGGTACAAACGCGATTCATTCACTTAGTGAGTGTAACCGTTTTTACAGCTCCGTGACACAACCCGTCAAAAGGCTTATATAAACGCCTCAGAATAAGCCTAAAATGTTATCAGAGGTGCAACAGCGCGTTCATATATATGTTATCAATGAAGAGTGCAAATGGTTGTGCATTTATTTGTTTTTAACTCAATGAGAGCGAAATGAAATTGTCTGAACCCAAAGCTGTGTGTGTAGTCTGTCTCCCCTCTTCCCCCTCTGCTCCGCAGCGCACCACGCCCACTTTAGCATTTTTTAAAACTGTGGCGAGAACTAACCAGTGCTGAAACGGGGGGTTTCATGACCCTTTAAGCACACTTTCATTTTTGAGCTCAGATTATAAAAAGAAAAAATAATTTATTATCCTACTTGATGTCTTAACCAATTGATGTGTTTTGTTACTACATACCTCCTGTAATTTCAAGTCACTCAGATCATTGCACACTGAGATATGAGTCTCCGTGTGTTCACACTGTCCGGCGGCCATTTTGAAAGCTGTCTAAAAACTTTCACCAAAAGAGGAGCCCCTTAAATGCGCATTTTTTAGACGTTTAAGCCTTTATTTTGGGTAAGTTTCACTACTTACTGTAAAATTAAGAGATTAATGTTCAGACTTTTGCATATTATAAACTGGAACTTGGATGTGGGAAATAATTACATTAGATCCAAAAGATAGTTTTAGCAACATAGCACAGATGCTACAGAACACAGTTAGCTGACTAGCTGTATAAGATTGTGTGCTACGCTAACATATTACTTCACAGGCATTACTGGCTTGTACTTTTACATCCATAATATTATAAATTGACAGTTTATTGTTGGTCTGTCGTTTTACAGTGCTGTAATTTTTAAAGATTTCATATTATTTTAAAGTGAGCTTAAAGGGTGCACTATGAAAATCACACAGCTTCAGTGTGATATCAATAAGAAAAAGTATAATTTCATAGATATTGTTAATAACAGTTGTTCATATTAAAATATGTATGAACTTAACACATGACCTAGATTATTTATTTAGTAAAATGCTGTCATTTTAATAAATATTACATGAAATTTATTAAAAATTGTTGCTGCTCCAATTAAGCTCAGTGTGCTCTCTTTAAGCTCTTCCACATTAACCATCTATGTAAATACTTCATAAACAGACTTTAAATATTAACTGATGGTTATCACTATAAGTTAATCTTTAGAAAATGTCTAATAACTGGTTTTAACAGCTTTAAGATGACAAAATCGAGACATAACTATAGTTTATGCCCAAAGATGAAAGAGGCATGTCGTCCATCAGAAACCTGTCATATCTGTCCAGGAAAAACAACAGCTAAAGGCGGAAATAAACTACACGACTTTTAAAATGTGAACAAATTTTTAAAACACCAGGCATCATACACTAAACGACTGAGGATCACACACTAGCAGACTTTAAATTCCTTCCAATCACAACAAACTCGCACAGAAATGTGTGTATTGTTTCTGTGTTCATCCCCATGAATTAAATGTTTTATTGGTGTGTTTTATTTAATTTTTGAATATGTGTTATTTAGCTGAACGTGGACTAGTCTTGATGTTGCAGTGTGCTTAAATGACACTTCACTATGAATATATAACTGATGAAATTGAATGCGCTGTTGCTTGATTTTAGTTTTTTTTTTTTTTTGGATTGACTTTGTACCTTCAAATAAAACATTTTTCAATTATTCTTTAAAAAGGTTTTTTTTAAAATAAACAAGAATTTTTAATAAAACCTGATGTGAGCTTAATGGGAACAGGGGTGTGCTTAAAGGGTACACAAATGTACCCATTAAGCACAGCCAGACTTTTTGCATTCAATGATGTATATCTTAATCAAAATTTTGTCATTTAAAATAAAATTAAATATTTTTATGTGAGAGATTAATATTTTATTTTAACATAACTTTTTGTACCAAAACCAATATCTTGTGCACTAAAATGTCTCAATGTAGATTTTGGTGAGCTTAATAGGTACGTTTACCCTATGTAAAAACACATAATTAAACAACATGATGCATTTTTCTTCTATGCATTTTTAAAATATATTTTAATATATTTAACAGTGTTTCACATGTATGTGAATATTACCTTTCTGTATGGGAACTCTCATCATCCATGTTCTTTGAATATAAATTCCATCATCATCTGAGCGCAAGTGATTCTGGGATATGGTAGGGTGTGAAGTGTCCATCAGATGTGCACTTCATTTTCCTGGGAAACGGAGGGCGCAAATTATGGCATCCTTCGTCACGCAGTGGTGACGCAGTCGGCCTTGGAATGCGGTCTTCGGAGGGTGCATCCTGAATTGGGACAGCTTACGTCGTGACGCTGTGATGCAATCGCACTTCAAATCCGCACTTCAGTTTAGGACACAGCTTGGATCTGACGAGGCTGGCGTATCCGTGACAGTTGGTGGTTGGGCCATAATTTTTTCTTTTTTGTTTACTCTTTAATCTTTGAGAATAATAATTATTTTGTTTGTTTGATGCTAATTATATAATAGGTCATATGAGATATGTGTTTTTATTATAGAAAGTCATTATAGAACATCCATGATTTGTGAGATGATAAAATATATGTATAATATAAGAAAATAAACATTACCTTGTCAAAATGCTTTATAATGTATACAGATAACTATTATATATGCCAGTAAGTAAAATAAAATAACCATATTAGAATATAATACTACGTCATATTACATTTATTAGTGTTTCATAATTAACATATCATACAACTACACATACGCACACACATACATATACGTATATATACACACACATCCCGCCGTCACTGTGATGCCGTCTGCGCTGAAAAAATAACTGAACTGATCTCTGAGATATCAAGAGACCTGTTGCCACTCAGTTTTGTTGAAGGAGAAGGCTTCCGCAAACTCATGGACTTCGTTGAGCCTTAATACAAAGCACCAGGGCGGAAAATGATCACATCACCGTTGGAGCTGGCGCATCGTCAAAATGAAAAAGACCATGGAGAAGACAGATTATGTAGCAATAACGATGGATTGCTGGACATCATTAAAAACTTTTAATAGACTTCCGGTTACGGACGCGAATGGAATAGACGCGTCTACTTCGTGGTCCCTGTATAGATTTCTTTTATTTTCAGTTAACAATCTTCTACCAGTTTAATATTTTTGAATGTAATTGGAAAACATATTTAACACTTAAGAAAGCAGAAAATGGCATCTAAATCAGCCAAACAAGCAAAGAAAGATACTACTGCCAAAGACGATGCGCCTGCGGCTCACGGCGAGGTTAGCATGTCGGCCCTGACAAGTTTATTGGAAGAGCACAGAGCCGCTCTCTCTACTGAATTTAAAACTGCTTTAACCTGTTAGCCTGCACCCCCCCATTTTGGGCCTCACAGCTGAAAATGACCTACCTAAATTAAAATGGTAACATTTCCTGTCAATAACATGCTACACACACAATTTAGATATCTTTGGAAAGAAGACACTCTAGGCTTTACTATCCATCATCCAGAGTTGATAATGCTCAAAAAAATAAAAAGTTATAGACACTGAAGTGCCTTGAAAATGTTTTACGACACTGAATGTTTTTTTTATTTCATAAACAAATACATAAAATAAGTCCTGGAGCAATCCAGGAGAATATTTTCTGAGAATATTTTTAGTCCCCCCACCCCCCTCTGACTGATGAAAATTACCACCAAATGTACTGAAGAATTCCACAAACTATTTTAGTCATT
>JAFVLL020026581.1:0-22531 GCA_021397915.2 Tor tambroides
GTAATTAGCCTGTGTATTTTAGTTCATGCCTGTTCAGTTTCGTGTTGTCTGGTCTACTCGTTACTCCCCGGTGTTCCTGTCTCTGTCAGCCTTGCCTTGCCTTGTCTTGCCCTGCCCTGATGTCTTCATTAAAGACTTTTGATTTGAGTTATATCCTCGTCTGCGTGTTCCTTTGTCCTCCCTGCTGTGTGCACCATGACAGTTTGAAGTGTGGTCCCAAAAAATCTTCATTTGAAGGGCTATCTGGCCCTTCCCCTTACCCCTATGCCTCCAACCAAAAGAGAATAGAGACACCCCTACCCCTTCACGTGAATGCGCAAAACAGATGGGTAGGGGAAAGGGGAAGGACTAAGGGGTAGAAATGGGATTGGGCCTTATAGTTCCCTATAAAAAGCTACACTCCATGATGTGTTTCATTAATGCTAATGAGAATATTCTTTGTTCGAACGGTTGTGAAGCATGCGTGTCAAACACGTCAAGAATGTGGCTTAAATAACCTTTGTCAGTGATGTCATTGGAATGTGTGCACTTGAGAGGTTATAAATAGACTAGGGCTGTCAGTTTAATGCGTTAACTTAGTTATAAAAAAATAACGCAATTAAAATATTTTAACGTAGTTAACGCACTGGCCCCGCCCCCAAACTTGTACATCATCTTACATTTCATACAGTGGACTGTTGACAAATATGATGCAGGACAACAACTCCATAAATGCAGTTATGCCCTAAAAATCAAGATATTGGTGCAAAAATGCCCCTGTATGAGTTTTTGTCTCATATTTATATCATACAATATCACATGAGCAGGGAGAGCAGTAGGCTATTACACAAGTGCGGATTTTGTCCCCAATATAACGAGTGCAAATGTGATTTTATACAACAGTTAAGTAAATAAGTTGATATTGTGTGATATTTTAAACACAATATTATGTGTTTTTTGCTCAATTTTGCAAAGAATATATTACCTATAAAGCCGTAGCAGAACTGTTATGTGTCTCCGAGCAACACAGCAGTGTTTAGTTTCTGAATGAATCTGTGTTTTGAACGAATCCTGTGAACCAATGATTCAAAGGCCCATTAATAAAGAGAGCTGTTTACTTCATTCCTGAATGAATCAGCTGTTCGAATAAATGAATGAATCATAAGACATTCACCGCCACCTGCTGGCAGATTAAGTTTCTTATTTAGAGTACAATTTCATTTAAAAAAAAATAAAATAAATAAATAAATAATAATAATAATAAAACATTAAAGGTATAGTTCACCCCAAAAATTTTAATATTGTCATAATTTACTCTCACGTCGTTTCAAACCTTTCTTTTGTGGAACATAAAAGAAGGTATTTTGAAGACTGTTCCTAACAAAGCTGTTTTGGTTACCAATGACTTTTATAAGAGCAAACTATACTGAGAATGCATGTACTTTTAAACGTTTAGGCTGTCGTAGCCTAAACGTTTATGTGTAATCAAATACAATATTTCTAAAGCTACAATTTGTAATGTCTACTTGATACTTTTTCATTTAACACAAAAATATCTTTAAATAATCTTTTGTGTGTATTTTCAGTCAAATTTATTTTGCAATTAATTGCGATTAGATTAATTGAAACATGATGTAATTAATTAGATTAAAAATTTTAATCGACTGACAGCCCTAAAATAGACACGAAACAGATGCATCTTCAGGTTTCTTTGTGTGTGTGTGTGTGCTACACTTCTGTGCAGTATCATTAAAAAAATAAATGGAAAGTGAAAGTAGAGTTAAAATAACTTAATCATGTAGCATGAATCTGCTAAGAGATGTGTGACTCGCATGAGTATTGTTTGGAGCATTTGGGGGAAGCGCACGCTGCCCTCGCGTTCAAGGGTGGCCAGTTTGAGCACTGCGATTCATTCACTGCGACTTCATATCCACATGCGCCCTCATTAAGATCATGGGCTTCGCGTGTTGATCTGGCTGAAGCACAAGAGGCAGGTCCTTCTTTTTTTCTCATGTCTTTGTGCCCTTGACGTCGATTTATTTGACTATCATGGCTGCAAAGGCACGGGGCTACACGATGATGCCCCAGGTGGAAGAGATTCTCATGGGCTATCTCTCCCCTGGAGGTGCATCGTCACTCAAAACGTCAACACTCCCAGAGGTGTAAAGAGTACCTGAAAACCATACTTGAGTAAAAGTAGAGTTATCTTACAGTGAAAATTACTCCACTACAAGTCACCAATTCCAAAACAACTTGAGTAAAATTATTAGAGTATCTGATTTTAACAGTACTTAAGTATTTTACTTATACTAAATATAGGCTCAAAGATGTACTAGTCAAAAGACACACGCCAGTCAAAAACTGTAATGTTGTGGAGAAGCTAGGGAGAACAGGCAGAGGCAAGGATCTATGAGCAGATATTTCATGGAAAAGCTAGAATAAACAATAAGCCAAAAACCACAGGGAACAAATAACAGAATGATGGGCAAACAGACAACCATGACATTCAACAACTCACAAAGAACTAAAGAAACAATAGGGCTGTATCTATACAGGAGGCTAACAAGCTGAACAAGATAAGATACAAACTGACTACAAACACCATGGGAGACAGGAAGTGACAAAAGTCCAAGACAAGGCACAGAAAACACAACAAAAACAAGAAAGAGCTGATTTGTGAGGAGAGCAATCATGCTTATTTTCTAAAACCAAAATAAAACTGAGCACCTCAAAATTGCAAAAACAAACAAACAAAAAAAACAATATCCTTCAAAAAGTTCTCTTCAGTATAATGGATAAGTAAAATAATGTTAAGTAAGATTAAAAAGTCAAAGTCTTCTTACACTGGATTTGCTGGTTTCGGCCTCATTGCCAGCTGCAGTCATGTCCTCATCTCACATATAAAACACCTGTGATTCACAACTACTGGCTAAGGAACTCACATTCACATAAAGTAACCTTGTTGACAAGTTTGGGTAAGGGCAAAACGCACAAGATGTAGTACTTTTAGTGCCCTGTAGTAACTTGGCAATATCACATCTTTTGTAGCATAAATAAACTGCTGCAGAAAAGCTAGGTACCATGCAAAATGTAATGTGTAACTGCAACACTCATTTCAAATGAAGTGGAGTAAAGAGTACAGATACTCATTCAAAAATGTAGTGAAGTAGAGAGTAAAATTTGCTAATGTCTTTGATAGTAAAACTACAAAGTATCCGAAAAGATACTTAAGTACAGTAATTAGTTTCATTTACTCAAGTACTTTACACCTCTGATCGCTCCCCACCAAGCCGTGCAGAGCAACATCTACGCTGGTGAGGAAAATGTTTCAGGCAGCGTGTCAGGCTGGTGAGGGCACACCATGGCGGTTCAGCAGGTATACCAGGCTGATCTGCTTAACCCATAGGAGCCCAGACCCAATTTCTCCTGTTAGGAAAATTATGGGGAATATGAAACAGATCAAATGGACCACTTATAACATGTTTCTGCAGTTGTTTTTGAAATACAACCCCTCCTTGTGGAAGATCTGTAATGTTACATATATATAACATTGGGTGTTTATGATAAATTTTTAATGTTACATATATGTCCCATTGGACATTTATTTCTCAAATGTAAAAAAACCAAACAAAAAAAAAAAGTTTTTTTTTTTCTTTTTTCTTTGCTAAATAACAGTTTTTTTTTCTGTTTATTTGCTTTTACACAACATTATAAACAAAATCATTAATTTTCTGGGGAGATAAAACAAAAACCTTTTTCAGAAGTAATACAGTTTTTGCATTTTATTCGCTTTGCCACAACATATTTCAAAACCACATAACTGTGACCATTACATTTTAAGACAACTCTTTTATAACATATCAAAATTCTACCTTTTCAGGTATATGGTTTAGCCAGAAATTAATTTTTAGATTTTTTTTTTCACAACTCAAAAATGTGCAAACTGAATAAAAATAAATAACTACCTCACACTGGAGGTCAACATGTTAAACACGCATGTAGTGCAATAACATTGCTTTGAAATGAACAGCAGAAAATATATAACACTAAAATAATTGAATCAGCTAAATTAATTGAGCAGCTCATTACCATTTTTCTTAATGTGACAAATACGTCACATCAAAATTCCACCTACTATTATAAGGTTAACAGCCCGATGTGACATACGTTACCACAATATCCTCGTAACTTGTTTTATATAATTTTTTTCAAGAAATGTATTAAAATCAGGTTAGGTGTAATCTAGGATATTGTCGCGCTACGGTGGGAATGAGTTCACGAAGATGATGATGAAAGAGCCAAATAGTCTTTAATAATCCACAATAGGGCAAACCACAAGGCAGACAGGCAGGAACCACATATATGGACGTAGTAGACCGGACAATGAACTGAGAACTGAACACAACAAATAAAGGGTAACTAATGAGTGACAGACAGATGATGATGTTCAACTAATAATGACATAATGAGAACAAGAACAACCAAATATGGGCACAAGAGGGAGAAAACATAAACAGTCCTAGGGTGTGCCAGATATGTTATTAAAATGTTAGAATTGTTGCATGGGTTGAAACATACCTTTAGCAACAAAAACAAGCATTTTAAAAAATGCTGACATTGCAACATGTGCTAACCAGACAGGTCACCATTTCGACTGATCTGAGCATAAGCGGGGGTATTAAGGAAGAGGCGTTTTTAGAACGTCACCAGGCCACAGATCGGCCTATTTGGTGACTCTGTCAACACAGTCATCAGTAGGTTCCAGGAGGCACAAGATGATTTTGATAAGTTTCTCCACCACCATGCTCAAGTGTCAGGGCTGTCAGCCACCCAGTTCCGACCCAGCCCGGCTCCTCTGTAGTCCCTGAGGGTCTGGTTGGGATACCTTTTGAGCAACTAGAGCCTCTGAAGATGGGTTTTCCTCATGGCTATTACTTCTCTAAAGAGAATTGGGGATTTGCAGGCTCTGTCATTCTCGCCATCCTGTTTAGACTTTGCCCTTCGAGTGGTCAAAGCTATTTTACATCTTTACCATAATTATCTTCCTAAAGTTCCATTCTTGACCTAGCAACCGTTCATTCTTGAAGCCTTCTGCTCCCTACCATGCACAATGCCAGCGCAAGAAAGACTTCACTTACTGTGTCCAGTCCATGCTCTTCAGATTTACATCAACTGCACCAGCCAGTGGGGTAAGTTGGAGCACCTTTTCATTAGTCTAAGCCTCAGACGTCATGCCCATGGACCACTGGCTGAATATCTGATGCTTATGGCACACAAAATTGGAAACACTTCAGGAGATTCGAAGTCCTCATTGGATTGGTTGAATTATATAGGATTTCCAGGAGATGTGTGTGTTGTGTTCTTTAATGTTCCACCTGGAAACAAAGATGTCGTGATTCCAAACCCCTTCATGGAAGAAGAACCTATTCGTCAGTCGTTTTATCAAGTGTCCCCTGAAAAGCAGCGTCTCTTGGAACAAGAAGTTAATACGTTTTAGATAATGGTCTGATCGAATGATCTGATGGTCTAATGATGGAACTGTCTTGTTCTAGCTGGTCATCTCCCTGTTTATTGGTTAAAAAACCTGATAATACACTATACTTTTGTACTGATTATAGAAAGGCTAATGACATAATTAAACCTGACTCTTTTCCCCTACCACATATAGAAGATTGCGTAGACAGTGTCAGTTCTGCCAAATATGTTACAAAAATCAATCTTCTTAAAGGATACTATCAGGTTCCGTTGACGCCCAGTGCACAAGAGATTTCAGCATTTATTACACCATCGGGGTTATAAGTTTTGGATTTCGGAACATTCCGGCGAGCTTCCAGCGTCTGAGGAATCAAGTAGTAGCGAGACTGGAAGGATGTGCGGTGTATCTCAATGACGTGATCGTCAGGGGTGTCAAACTCATTTTCACTGAGTGCCACTTACAGATTATGGCTGCCCTCAAAGAGTGGTTGTAACTGTAAGACTGTACAAAAGTCACTACTCCTTAACATATTATTAAATAACTGCCTCTTTATTTTATTATTACTTATTTTATTATTACTAAGTTACAAATGTTGTATATGCATTAGAATAGATGTAAAATATTTTATTGCTCTGTGTTATTTTAACATAAGTCCTTTAAATTTGCCTGGTTAAGAAATCCACCTTACTCCATAAACCAAAGTAAATAACAAATGACAAATATCATCAAGCACAAGTCTTTACATTAACTTTTTTGTTACTTTTAAAAACTTTGTTACTTTTGAGAGGGGCAGAACTATGGTACAATAAATAATTGTGAGCTGCTAAGAATGTGTGACAGATATGCCATTTAAAAAAATGAAAATACGTAGACATATCAATGGCACGATTTTCTGTTTCTTTTTGGTGTGCGATTTATACGGAGAAATTGACGTTGACGTGCATATGATATGCAATCAGTGCTTGAAGTGGAAAAAAGAAGTGGCGGTATTCAACCCCACAAATAAATAAATACAAACTAAAGTACTAAAAAAAACTTTTAATTTTCATAATTCACAATGAATGTATATAATGCCACAATAAACACAGTGCCTTGTGAAAGTATTCATACCCCTTCATTTTTTTTCACGTTTTATGTTGCTGCCTTATGTTAAACTGCTTTAAATTACTTTTTTTTCCCCCCACATCAATCTACACTGCATACACCATAATGACAAAGCAAAAACAGAATTGTCACAACTTCGTAAATTTATAAAAAAAAAAATAAAAAAAAAAATGAAATATGTACATTGCATAAGTATTCATACCCTTAACCAGGGATGTGCACAGACATTTTGAGGGGCAGGGGCTCAAGTGGAAAAAAATTGCACTTCTCACATTTATTTTAATTTATTTCTAAACAAAACATTAAATATATTAGGGGTGTGCAATATTGACAAAAAATATATCTCAGTACTTTCTGAGATTTTATTAATAACGATAATTTAGATGATATTTTGCTGAGTATTGTGCTGATATCTCAAGGACTACTGTGCACAACTGACCCCTAAAGTTTTTGATAGTCTGCATATTCTGTGTGGTGATCAGTTCACAGCAGTGATAGAAATTAATCTTTTCCAATAAGTTTAAACTGATTTTTTACCTTTTATGTGCATTTTTACCTTTACAAAGGCATTGAAAGTGTGCATCATCTTTTCAGTCAAATTCTTAAACTGAATCAGCCAATTAGAAAAATAAGTCATTTGGGCTGTTACCAAGCAAATGAAATCAGTATTGACAAAATTAATCTTTGCAATGCAGAGAAAACAAGAAGCTGCATTAGAAGTGGCATTTAGATTCATTTACACACTGTTTAATGCACATAAACATAAAACGCTGAATACTGATATTTGAAATTATTTAAAAAAATGAAAAGATACTTTAAATGTGAAATTAAAACTGCCAGTAGGTGGCAGCAAGTTACTGTTAATAAGCGAGTCATTTGGATTGAACCAGTTTAAACCACTGAATCATTTAAATGGTTGATTCATTCAGGAACAAAACAGCTTCATGTTGCTCAGAGATGCAAATTGGAATTATATTTGCTGGCGAAATAGAGCAAAAACAGTCAATATTGTGTCAAAACTTAAGTGTCTTAAAGGGATAGTTCACTTTGAAATTAAAATTTGATATCTATCAGCTTACCCCAAGGGCATCCAAGATGTAGGTGTCTTTTTTTCTTCAGTAGATCCAATTTTGATATTTTTAGGGTCAAATTTAGTTCGTCAATGGCAGAGGATTGTCTCTATAAGAGGGAAAAGAACATGCACAGAGAAACTAAATTAAACAATTCCCTATCAGAATTCACATTGATGGCCTAAGACACGAAACAAGCGGTTTGTGTGAGAAAACGAACAGTATTTATATCGTTTTTTACCTCTTGTACACAACCATGTCCAAGTGATCTGAGTCTGAGACAATCTCTGTTCTGTGTAAACAATGAGTGACGTATACGCGCAAGAGATCAGTCTGCGCAAGCGCCGGAAAGCGCCGGAAGTGATCTCTCACGCGTATACGTCACTCATTGTTTACACAGAACAGAGATTGTAGGTAAGACGGCTAATAAAAATGGTACTAACTTGCGCTTATCCGGGATGTTTAAACCGACGTAAAAGTAAACAAGTACGTTTGCTCGCGCGAGAGATCACTTCCGGCGCTTGCGCAGACTAAGCCAGAGCGCGCGCACACGTCACACACCGGATGCGTGCGCGCACTCAGATCACTTGGACATGGTTGTGTATAAGAGGTAAAAAACAATATAAATACTGTTCATTTTCTCACACAAACCGCTCGTTTCGTGTCTTAGGCCATCAATGTGTAGTTACGATGGGGAATTGTTTAATTTGGATTTCTCTGTGCATGTTCTTTTTCCCTCTTATAGAGACAGTGACCTATACCTGCCATTATATGACTGACAGACTAGAACGGTTTGACCTAAAAATATCAAAATTGGATCTACTGAAGAAAAAAAGACACCTACTTCTTGGATGCCCTTGGGGTAAGCTGATAGATATCAAATTTTAATTTCAAAGTGAACTATCCCTTTAATATTAAATTCCTGTTTATTGAACTGCTGTATAAAATCAATATCACATTTGTAATCATGCTGCTTTTTGGTGAAAAAATGTCAGTCTTCGCGTGATATTGATTAACTAGCCAATATGAAATTATATAAATGTATACATTTCTGCCCCCATATCTTGAATTTTGTGATCATTCTAAATGCATTTTAATAAACTGAATCGTGTAGTGAAAGAACACGCACTGGTCTAACCTACTAGACTTCCTATTGCCTTAGCTATACTTTAGCTTTTGAATAATTAGCTGTAAATTCAAGGCACAGGCAGCATAGTCTTTTGTTCATCACCACTCACTTCCACACCAAGACAAACACAACTGGAAAGGGAGGGAGGGCTTCACTTCTGCGGCTCTCTGCCTGTCTGTGATGCGCATATGCCGATCAATGTGTGTTACACTGCTGTGCTGCGCGAAGACGCGGAGGGGAGAAAAGGCATCGGAACTCGGCAGTGTCTCAACATTTCCCACCCTGACCTGATATTTTGATTTTATACTTGTTTGACAGGGAAAGCTGTGCGCAAACAGAAACACACATGCAGACATATATACATATATTCATTTATTACAAAAAAACAACAAAAAAAATCTCCCCAGAAAAAAGGCTACTTTCTCTCGAGGAAGAAAAAGGGCAGGTGCTCAAGCCCCTTTTGATGTCTGTGTGTGCACGTGCCTGCCCTTAACTCAGTACTTAGCTGAAGCACCTTTCAAGTCTTTTTGTGTATGATGCGACAAGCTTCACATCAGCATTTGGCAGTTATCTGCCATTTTTCTCCTCACCTCTTCACTTCTCAAGCTCTGTCAGGTTGGATGGCAACACTCAAAAACACATTTTCAGGTTTCTCCAGAAATATTTGATTGGGTTCAAGCCCAGGCTCTGGCTGGGCCACTCAAGGACATTCACAGAGTTGTCTATAAGCCACTCTTGCTGTGTGCTTAGGGTCATTGTCCTGTCGGAAGGTGAGCCTTCTGCCCAGTCTGAGGTTCTGAATGTTCTGGACCGGGTTTTCATTAAAGCTATCTCAATATTTTGGTGCATTGAGCTTCTCTTCTACTCTGATGTATCCCTCAGTCCCACAGCATGAGGCTGCTACCAGCACACTTTACTTTTGGGATGGTACTCTGCAGGTGATGGGCAGTGTCTGGTTTCCTTTAAACATGATGCATGGAACTGAGGTTAATCAGACCAGAGAATCTTGTTTCTCACAGTCTGAGGGTCCTTTAGGTGCTTTTTTGCAAATTCCAAGTGCATTTTCATGTGCCTTCATTGAGGAGAGGATTGCATCTGGTTACACCATCATAAAGCACAGATTGGTGGAGTGATGCAGTGATGTTTGTCCTTCTGTAGGTTTCTCCTGTCTCCACATATGATCATGGAGCTCAACTACAGTGACCATCAGGTTCTTGGTCACCACTCTAACCAAAGCCCTTCTCCTTCAATTGCTCAGTTTGGCCAGGAGGCCAGCTCTAGGAAGAGTACTGGTTGTTCCAAACGTCTTCCATTATGGATAATGAAGGCTACATGCTTCTGTGAACATTCAATGCAGCAGAATTTTTTTTCTGAACTCTTCCCCAGATGTGTGGCTTGATGCAATCCTGTCTCTGAGCTCTACAGGCAGTTTACTTATTTATTTATTTATTTATTTATTTATTTTATGTCAGGGCTCGGTCTTTGCTCTAATATGCATTTTCAGCTGTTAGACCTTTTATTAAGACGTGTGCCTTTCATACCCATTCAATTGAATTTGCCACAGGTTAACTTCACTCCAAGTGTGGTAACATTTACAAGCAAAATTAATACTCCTGAGCTAAATTTCAACAGTCCCAGATAAGGGTATGAATACTTATGCAATGGAATCATTACAGTTTTTTATCTTTAATACATTTGCAAAAATGTTAAAAACCTGTTATTAGCTTTGTCATTATGGTGTATATAGTGTAGACTGATGTGGAAAAAAAGCAATTTAAAGCAGTTTAACATAAGGCAGCAACATAAAATGTGAAAAAAATGAAGGGGTATGAATACTTCTGCAAGGCACTGTAAATAAATAAATGTTTGTGATTCAATTCATATTTATTTGTATAGCACTTTTCATGATACAGCACTTAAAAAAAAAAAAAAAAAAAAAAAAAAAATATTGTACGAGAGTACTATTATCTCCACCATCTCTGATGAAATCGGCTGTGTTTTCTCTGGATTAGTGCTGATTTAAACTTACTGTTACTGTAAATTTGCTTACTGGATCCTTGGACTTTCCAGGAGTTTACTGGTTGATCGGATCACAAAAACCTGGTTCTTTTCATTTTTATAAGGTAATGTTTTCGTTAAAATTTACTGATTCAAATCAGTAATTAGGCTAATTATTATTTTACTGCACGCCCCCTGACATGCTCTCCTCACACTTTGAAAACCCCTGGCAGACCAACTCAGCTTGCATTCATTCACATGAATTGTCGAGATGAGAGGTAATTCACGGTGCTCCCTCCTGGCTAGTGTAGTTTGCAAAGTGTCATTTCTAATCACTCAGACACTGATGCTTTGACTGTATCGGCAACATGTCAGAAGTGCCGGTATAATATAGTAAAATATAGAAGCCGTACCGGCCCACCTCAAGCACTGTACGGAATGTCTTGGCGTGCATATTATACGCACATGTTTGGCGTGCATATGATATGCAGTTTTGGTGTACACGCACCTACCCCACTCCACTATTCCTAACCATTGTGTATAAATAGCACGCCAAATAGAAACAGAAACTTGTGGTAGTGATACACACTTTCATAATTTACGATATAAAGCAGCATAGATTTTTTTTATTTGAAGCCAATCATATGCTCTCATAAAATAAAATGATGTCGCAGGCCTTGAGTTTGACACATGTGGTTTATAGTGAGACTTGGAAAGGACACTTGTGTCATATATGTGCTCTTCTTGCACTTTCGGTGGAGGCCAATCTTACAGTGAACCTGGCTAAATGTGAATTTGCCAGAGCCACTGTAACTTATTTGGGGAAGGTGATTGGGCAGGGTCAAGTGGGTCCAGTGGGTCCAGTACGTGCTAAGGTTGAAGCCATTGATAAGTTCCCACCTCCAACTACAAAAAAAGAATTAATGCGTATTTTTGGGAATGGTGGGCTATTACTGCAATTTTTGTTCAAATTTTTTAGCAGATCTTCTAAAGGCTAAGGTAAAGTTTGAATAGTCTTCTGTTAACGTGCATTTGAAAATGCAAAGTTGCTGTTAAATACGGCACCTGTCATAGCTGCACCTCGGTGGGATCGGCCATTTCAGTTGCAGGTTGTTGCCAGCCAGGTATGTGAAGGAGCAGTGCTTTTGCAAAAACTGGGGTTGATAGATCTGTAATTTTCCTTTCAAAGAAATGTAATCGTCCAAACAAAACAAATTATTCAATGATTGAGAAAGAAACACTCTTGTTGATATGGGCCTTACAGCATTTTGATGTGTACGTGGGTGGGGGTTCAGTGCCTGTTGTGGTGTTTTCTGATAATAATCCCCTCACATTTTTGCGTTCCTTGTGCTCTCCGAATCAATGTCATATTCGTTGGGCGTTGTTTCTGCAGCCGTATTGTTTGGAAATCTGACATATTCTGGGAGTTAACAACGTTATGGTGGATGTGTTGTCTCGTTCATTTGGAGATCATATGTAACTGAGTCACCTGCCTGATTTTCTCTTTTCTTTTCTCTCATTCAGATATCCCATTCTTGTTTTTTTCAAGGCACCTGAATTGTTCGAGGAGAGAGGTGTGTGGTTTGGGGGGATTATGGAGTTTATCTGAGTAGGTGGTTTTATATAAACAAGGCTATGTGTTGTATGGTTGAATTTATTCAGATTTATTGATGAATTTTGGAAAATGAGATTTAGTTTGTTATGTCTGGGTTATTGAATGTTTGGGTTTATTCCAGAGTTTTTGAGTAGCCTCTGTCTTAAGGGGGAAGGTGTTACAGTATTCTTTCATTTTGCACCTTCTTGTTGCTATCATTTGCACTTTTTTTGCTACGTCTTTTTGTCGCCAGATGGCGACCGTTTGTGTTTTTTTTTTTTTTTTTCCTCTTGTGTGTTTGCAAGTGGCAGGTGTGGTGGGTTACCTGTGATGAGTTAACTGACAAAGGATCTCTGTTCTCTGTCCAGGGTGTGGTGGCCCTTATGTGGAGGTGAAAGAATCTTAAGCTGTTTACACTGGCACAAAAAATCTGATTTTTTGCTCACATCTGACACAGACCGGAATTTGTTACACACACACAAAAAAGAAAAACACAAATCTCAAATAAATGTAATCTTACAGAGCTACTTTATTTTTCTTCAGAATTCTACATTTAACTAGCTGTATAACAACTGAAAATTAAGGGTTTTTCCAGTCTATATCCATTAAGTCAGATTTTGTGCTGCAAAACATCCATGACAACTGTTGTCCATGCTGGCAAATAATGGCCATTCGACTTGAATTATATTGAAATAATTTTAATAGCACGGCCATTCAAAACCTGAGAGTCTAACATATGCATAGTAAAGTCATGCAGTGTAAATGCAGCCCTAGACATCCAACACTGCAAAAGCTCATTTAAGGGAGGCTTATACTGCATTCACGCCATGACATAATTACCGTAATTATGAGATGACAACACGTGACATTCTACTCTGAGCTGTTCATGTCCTCTGACTCAGAATTATTCATTGCTATGGCAACACTATCAATCCCAATATGAATCTGCAGCAGTCATGTGGTACAGTGGTACATGCGATACAAGTTGTAGCTCTCCGAAAATTCCCAGTTTACAAGTTTGTAATTATAAGTTCTACAAGGACATGAATGCTTTTTACAAGTCGTAATCTTGTAATTACAGTAATAACAAAATGGCATGAATGCCCCTTTATTCACTCAATAGTAGCGCTCCAGCTAAGAAGTGAATGCAGGTGAGAAAACACTGACTGCTTATGAACTCTAAAGACATGAAGCTTTATTTTCAAGATGAAGCATTGTAATAGTTACCTTGTCACAAGCTTTATTTTATATTAATTTTTGTGTGCTATGTTCATCCTGACCACTGGGTGGCACCAGTAGTCTCACCTTTTTTTCTGTATAATACAGGAAGCAGTAGAGTAAGAGGCAGATTGATGTGTATACAGGAAACATGGCTGAAACCAAATCTTGATTTTGTAATACATGGGTACACTGTGTTAAGGAAAGATAGGATTGATGGAGGAGGAGGTGGGTGTGCCACATTTATCAAGCTTGGATTGACATATAGGTTAATAGAAATGGGAGGTGATCAGGAATACATAGTGGTGGAGGTGTGGGAAAGAGGGGAGGGGATAAGTGTTATTAACTACTATAACCCATGTAAAAGGTTGTTGATTGGGGGGGGGGGATGGGGTGCAAATGGTAAGATAATTGAAGAATTGATGGATGAAAGAGAATTGGTCAGTCTGAATGATGGAAGTGGAACTAGGATAAATTTAGTAACAGGAATGGAATCTGCATTAGACCTAACATTAGTGTCTAACACTCTGGCTGGAAGTTCTAGGTGGGAGGTATGGCCAACAACTACACTGGGTAGTGATCACTACCCAGTATTATGCAGAGTAGGAGGGAGTCAAGAAATAAGGGTAGAAGAAAGGATCCCAAAGTGGATATTTGAAAAAGCAGACTGGGATCAATTCAAGAAGGTGAGTGAAGAAATAATGACTAGGATTGATACAGCTGGAAGTATAGAGGAGGTAAGTAACCAAGTTACTTCAGCAATCATAAAGGCAGCGGAAGAAGCTATTCCTAGAGGGAAAAACAGAGGTAATCGAAAACTGGTACCTTGGTGGAATGAGGAGTGTCAAAAGGCAGTTAGGAAAAGAAATAAAGCGTTCAAACTAGTAAAGAGGTGCCACAACATGCAGTCACTAATTCAGTATAAAAAAGCGCAGGCAGAAGTGAGAAGAACAGTTCGACAGGCAAAGAGGGCGAGTTGGAGAAATTTTTGTAATGAAATTGGAAGATCAACACCTGTGGGTAAGGTATGGTCAATGATAAAGAGGATGGGTGGAGACAGGAGACAGTGGGAGTACCCAGTGTTGTTATTAGAGGAGGAGATAGGTGTCACTAATCTGGGAAAGGCAGAAATCATGGCAAAGTCGTTTACAAAGATACACAGTTCAGAAAATTTATCAGAAGAAGAGAGAAGGAGAAGGACAGTAACTTTGAATCAAAATATGCATGCGTTAAATAGGAAGGAAGAGACTGGTAGTATCATTGATGAGCCTTTTTCTCTGGCGGAATTGGTTAGAGCGATCAGAAGAGCCAAGCCTACTTCTCCAGGGAAGGATCAGGTGTGTTATGTAATGTTAAAACACCTTGGGGAAGGATCTCTGTTAAAGTTACTGGAGGTATTTAACAAAGTATGGAAGGAGGGAAAACTGCCAGTTGCATGGAAAGAAGCAGTAGTGATTCCAATTAGGAAACCTGGCAAAGATCCAAGTAAACCCACAAGTTATAGACCAATTGCCCTTACATCTAACTTGTGTAAGATAATGGAGAGAATGATAACAGAGAGATTGTCGTATGAAATGGAAAAAAGAGGATTACTGGTAAGTTGTCAGAGTGGTTTTAGGAAGGGAAGGAACACAATGGATTCAGTAGTAAGATTAGAGACAGAAATAAGAAGGGCACAAGCAAATAAAGAGACCGTAGTTGCAGTATTCTTTGATATTGAAAAGGCCTATGATATGATGTGGAAGGAGGGGTTATTAATCAAGTTGGATAAAATAGGGATAGGTGGGAATTTGTTTAACTGGATAAAAGATTTTCTGTTTGGTAGGAAAATTCAAGTGAGAATAGGGGGAGATATATCAAGCCAATATGAAGTTGGGAACGGGACACCTCAAGGAAGTGTGATAAGTCCTTTGTTATTTATTATTATGATAAATGATGTCTTTGTAAATGTTCCAGAAGACATTGGATTTGAAGATGATGGGGCAGTGTGGAAAAGAGGAAGGAATATATAGTGCACAATTAGGAAGGTTCAGAAAGCAGTTGATAAAGTGGTAGAATGGGGTTATGACTGGGGGTTTAGGTTCTCAACAGAAAAAACTCAGACAGTCTTTTTTACCAGGAAAATAATTCAGGAAGAAATGAGGCTAAGGATGTATGGGAGAGAGTTAGAGAAGGTAGGTTCCATTAAGTTTTTGGAAGTGACTTTTGACGCAAGGTTGACATTTGCAGAACATATAAAGAAAATGGAAGATAAGTGCAAAAAAGTAATTAATGTGATGAGATGTTTGACAGGAAGAGAGTGGGGAGCCAGTTGTTCATCGCTTAAAAGTATATATGTGGCTCTGATAAGATCAGTGTTGGATTATGGTAGTATAGTGGTTGGGTCTGCAGCTAAATCTCTTTTAATGAGGTTGGAGGTTATTCAGAATCAAGCTTTAAGAATTTGCTGTGGCGCTTTTAAAACTTCTTCAGTACCTGCCATACAAGTGGAAATGGGAGAACTGCCACTGGAATTAAGAAGGATTCAACTGATGGCTAATTACTGGGCTGGATTGCAGGGACATAATGACTCGCATCCCACGAAAGCAGTATTGCAGGATTGCTGGGAAAATGGAAGAAATTTAAAGGAAAACTTTGGTCGAATTGGAAATAAGGTAGCAAAAGAGTTAGAAGTGTTTAATTTGAGAATAAGCCCTACGGTAGTCTTTCCAGAGATTGCACCTTGGAAGATGACATGGCCTGAGGTAGACTGGTTTGTGCTTGAGGAGAAAAGGAAAGCAAAGGAAGAAGTTAATTTGAAAAGCATATTTAACAATCGAGTAGGTGGAAACTATAGTGAATTTATGCAGATTTATACAGACGGTGCTAAAAAACCAGAGACAGAAGAAACAGGGTTTGGGGTGGCAATTCCAGGGAAAACATCTAATAATTTAGGGGTATATACAGTAGAGATGATGGCAATTTTAATTGCTTTGCAATGGGTGGAAAGGGTAGGACAGGAAAAGGTTTTAATATGCTCTGATTCTTTATCAGTCTTGGCAAGTTTAAGGTCATTCCATTCAAAAGCTCGGCAAGATATCCTGTATGAAGTGCTTCAATTAAACACAAGATTAAGTCATATGGGATGTCAGGTTAAATTTATGTACATGTTGGCATTACAGGTAATGAGATGGCGGATAGGCTGGCTAAAAGGGCGCTAACAAAAGAGAATGTAGAAGTGCAGGTTAATGTTAGTAAAGCAGAGGTTAAATGCATAATTTGGGAGAAAATCAATAAAAGGTGGCAAGAGAGATGGGATAGAGAGGAGAAAGGGAGGCACTTATACCAAATTCAGAGAAATGTTAAAGAGGATAGGGTGGGAAGTGGGAATAGGAGAGAAGAGGCTGTGATGATGAGGTTAAGGTTGGGACACTGTTCGCTGAATAAAACACTAAAGATGATAGGGAAGCACCAGACAGGGTTGTGTGAGGGATGTCGAGAAGTGGAGCACATAATTATGACTTGTAAGAGATACGAAATACAGAGGCAGGTAATGAAGAATAAGCTGAGGGAGATTGGGGTGCAGGAGATCACATTAAAAGGGTTATTAAGCACAGTAAATAGGACACAGAGTAGAATATTGATGTCTTTTTTAAGGGAGGCGGGAGTTTTCAATAGGATTTAATGGATAATTAAAGTTTGTTTTGTGTGTGTATGTGTGTGAGTGTTTATTTGAGGGGATTGAGTGTTATGTATGTGTAGGAAAGGGAATAGACTAAGTTGTATTGTAACCTATTATCTGATCCACACTCCGGAGCAGAGGGGGTGGTAATGCACCAAAAAGCTGGATGCCAACCGCCGTAAAACTGGAAAGAAGAAGAAGAGGCAGATTCAGTTTGAATGCCTTATGGCTTCTCTTTGTTATTCAAACAATCCTGGTCTGAGAAACGTTTAGTTTGCTGCTCAACCGTAAGTTTGCTGTTCTATTTTCACACTTTGCCACTGTATGTAATTTGTGGGTACTCTGTTAAATTTAACTTTTAGTGGAGTTTACTTTTAAATGTTTTGTGTATTGTAACGTAAAAACGTAATATATAATTTAAAGGAAATAGTTTAATTTAGTTCAAAGGGAATCATTTATGATTTTATAGGGAATTTGGACAGAATCACTGTTTCACGGCTGATCACTGAGGCGGCAGCGATTCACTGAAGGAATGAGTGTAACAATCAACTCTGCACTGGATATTAAAATCCAAAATATAGTGAAAACACTATTTAATAGCACAGTAACAGATCGACAGATAAGACATTAACTTGTGAGCACAAAACACAAGATACTTCTCTTTTCAATATAAACAAGACTTTATTTGATAAATCTAAGACATGTAAACTAATCTAACTTATGAACAAACATTCACACAGTCACACGTTGCAGAAAGAGAGAAAGTAAGAAAAGAATGAGTTTAAGAGAATGAAAATATGAAATCCCAAGTTTACAACATTATGTGCAATTGCATAGACCTGAACAACATCAATCACTTATTTAACCCTCGCTTTGAGTTTCTCAATGAGGCTAACATTTGTATTAATCTGCACCAATTCAGTAAAATCTGGAGGTTACTTGCTTGCTTTTCCTATCGGATTCCCTTTTGTCTTCGTTGTCACGGGGGGTTTTCCCAAGTTTGCTGATTGGTTGGATGTTCAGTAGTTGTTGAAGTGACGTCTTGGGAGGCCAACGGTTGGGCGTTGGCTGAGGATGCGGAGTTGTGGCTGGTAGAAGTTTTGAGGCGGTCACAGACTCGAGTTGAACTCGACGCATGACGGCACAACTTACACTGAGAACACGAAACTCGCAACGGAAAAGGAAAGAAATTAAAAGAATAAAAGGTGTAACGAGACTAGGTGGGTTTTCTTCTCATTGTGGTGTCAGCTGGCACTTAGGCCAGAGCACGCTCAAAGAGCAGCGTCAAAACGCGGTGGCAGAAGAGAAGAGCAGAGGAGAAGGGACTAAGAGAGCTAAGAGCTAAGAGAGAGTTTGATGGTGTCCTGAGTTTTTAAACTCGGCTTTCAGACCGTCCCATCTGGAGGTCTTGACCAATTAGATATTATCTTTGCTTGAGGTGTTGCTCCGTTTCTCCACCCAATCAATAAATCAACATGTTATCTGATCAGTCACATAGTCCGAATTTTCCCGCTCTTGTAAAGTATAAATTTGGAAATGATTTCTATAACAAGACTATGATACATTTGACAAAGAATTGATTGGCAGAAACATTTACAGCATGAATTTTCTAACTCATACATACCAAACACATATGAATCCTTCAGCTATTCAATAATGATTAAAAAGACATACATAATATGTGATTAAAACATGATAGTTACTTGTGTGGGTTACATACATGATATGGAGTTATGCATAAAAGGATTAGTTGCTCATAAGTCCTTTTAAGATGATTTTTAGGTGCATCTACATATGGAAAAGACTCTGTGTAGTTCTGTGTAGAACAAAAAGGTGTTCTTTGGGCAAAGGAATTTAAGTCTGGTCTTTGTCTTGTATGGGTGTGGGGGAAAGTCAATCTAAAGACGCACGTGATTTCCAGCGTGGAACCCATGTGATGGCCATCTCTTTGACCATCAGTCTTGATTACTTGCCCCAAATTTGACAGTCTTCCTGCATTGAAATTATCAATGTGTTCTTTTGTCTCAATGTTGCAAGCTGTTCTGTGAAAGAGTTAGTTAGTTTGCTTGCTTCAGATTAGTTGCAGCTAGGATCTGGACAGATTTATGACGTTGTCCTGTTTTCTTGGGGCCCCTCTGTGGAATTTGCTCTTTTGGTGGTTCTAACACCAATCTGATCGATTCTTCGATTCTTAAATGGTCTGATTCGGTCTCTGATATCCTACAGTATTATGTCTATTTGGTTATTGTATGGACTCTGATTAGTTGGCATCTTTTCTAGAGGATTTTTATTTGTTCCCAATTCATGCTAATGTTGCATGCTAACAACTATGAGGAGTGGAGGCACAACTTTGGTGTTCCTTTGAGTGCATTAATCGCAACTGCCCAAGGATTATACCCAAGGCTACCTGGCCTACCTCATCAAGGATTTCTATGTTTAACAGTCTCATCAACAGATAAGACTGTTAAACTACTCATGAACTGCACTAATTTACAAAAGTGGCTCAAATTAAAAACCAGTAGGACTTCTTGCAAAACTGATCCCCCCTTTTTCTCCTGTAACAGGCCCAGTTTAAAATTGTCAGGACAGTTATAGATTGGCGTCCGAACAGGGACCATTTGCAAAAAGGGTTTCAAGGTTTTTGGTCTTGTCTGTTTATTACTTGTTGTCTGTTGTGTTTCAGTCATGTCTGTCACATTACACGGTGTGAAGGATGAGTACAAACCCAATCCTGATTTCACTGCCAGTCCTTTTGTTACCAGAAGAGATCCACGGCCTGTGCAAGAGCTCATCCATACTTTCAGTGAATTATATATCAATTCTGACAAAGATATCGATTCCAACATTCCAATCATACCCACTTCCCCCACCTCCTTCTCCTCCTGATGACGTAGTTTCTGATAATCATCCTTCAACACAGTTAATGGAGTCATTGACCAACCGCATCTCCGCTTTGGAAGGTGAATTTCAAGCCTGCACCCAAAAATTGAGTCAATGTTGTTCAGACTCTGAACTTACGGACCAGTGTCAGTTGTTGGAGGAAAAGTTGACCTACAAGATTGAAAGGGAGTGTGAGAGAGTTAAAGTTCTTGATCTGAGTATATGTGATTTGGGCAAGTGGTGGATTGTTTGAAGAGGAGAGATGCACAGATCAACAATAAGCTTAAGTCATATGCTCATGTCATGTATACTCCAGTTTCTCTTCCTTTACTCACCACTGCCTTGTCAAGAAATTCCAATCGACCAGGTACTGAACAACCTCATCAGTGTATTCCGAACCTTCCAGATGCTGCAACGACTGCTCCATATCGTCCTCTGGTAAGGGTTGAATTCCCACAATCTGGTTCAGACGAAGACAATGATCCTACTACTTTTGTTGAAAGTTGTAAGGAGTATTTTGCACTCAGACCACTCACCAACTCAGAAATACTAGCTTCTCTCACTTCAGTGTTACAGGGGACAGCTAAAGACTGGTGGCTAGCAGAGAGAAGACACTTTTCACTTGGGGCCTGTTCAAACAAGATTTCCTGCACGCTTTCTTGTCTAACGATTATGAAGCTGAAGCTGCCAAGTGTTTGCTGGAAAGAAAACAAGGTCCAAAAGAATCAATTCAAGATTTTGAATACCATTATCGTGCTTTGTGTTAAGATGGAAGAAGGAGATGTCTGAGAAGGAGATCGTACAGTCAGTTTTGAGAAACTGCAACCCTCAACTCGCAAGTTTGTTAAGGGGCACTGTAAAAGATATGAGCGAACTAGTAAGAGTTGGCACGCAAATCGAGAGAGATTTTGAAGAAGCCAAGAAGTATTGGAGTCAGGCCAATACTGAAATGCAAAAGCGAAGAAACCAAACCGACAGAGAAACCCATCCCAAGTCCAATCCATCACACACACATATTCTACAGTCTGCTCCTAATACCAATCTGTTCAACTTGAAGAAACTCACCCTGCCAATGTTGATCCGTGGGAGATATTTTCAAGCCATGATTGATACAGATAGTGTGCTAACTCTTATACAGGAATCCTGTTGGAGACAGTTGAGACAAAGAACAGCTGAGTTCCAGTTGTGGTCAGACCTTCAAGCAAGCCAATGGCCAAGTGTTATCTGCTTTGGGGGTGTGGAACTGTGAATGCGAAGTGCAAGGAAGGAGGTAGGATTTGACTTTGTATGTTATGAAGGATGAAGATCTCACTGTACCCATCATCCTTGGTATGGATTTTCTGATGTCTACCAGAATCAGTTTGGGTTTTCGTAAAGCTCAGTATACCTTGCCTGCCTCAGACCACTGCCAAGAGGAAATATTCTCATTCATGGCTTTCAATTCTCCCAATGCATTGCTGTCTTTCTACCTTGCCTTACCCTTACCAGAAGAGTCACCTGAAACACTGGCTTTTGTGCATCAACTGGTTACCAATGCAGACAAATCTCCAGAATATCAGTCCCGACTTAAACATCTGCTGAGAGAATGACCCACTGTTTGCACCAATGAAATAGGACACACTGATGTAGTCAAACACCACATCATTACAACCAGTGAAGTACCCATCCGTAAGAAACCATACTGACTATCAGCTGAGAAACAACAATTCATCGAACAAGAAATCAAGGTAATGCTGGACAAAAAGATCACAGACCCTCACTTTCTCCATGGGCAGCACCGGTGGTCCTGGTACTGAAGAAGAGAGGTGGTCAGCGATTCTGTGTTGATTTTAGAGGTTTGAACTCAAAGACGTACTTGGACGGTTACCCCATGCCTCAAATTCCCAAAACTGCTTTCACTACATCATCAGGGCTATATGAATTTCTCCGTCTACCCTTCAGCCTTAAAAACGCCACAGCCACGTTCCAATGATGGATGGAGTTGGTGCTGAAAGACGTAAGGGGTAAGGTCCCGATCAGACAGAACGCATTTTTTGCAGTGAGAGGCGCCTGAGCGCCCGAAGTTGAAAAAAAAAAAAAAAGCAACTCTGAGAAAAGCACCTGACGTCATTTGCGTTTTTTTCCCATTGTCCAATTGAATGAATGCTGAGGCGGGCCTTCCGTTGTGGTGACGCAAGTTTACCATTGCTTAGAAAGTCCGGAGACCACAAAGATGGATGGAGGAGAAACTTGTGGTGTCTGTCGCAGGTTACCCGGAGCTGTATTTAAGGTTTTTGCTAATATGACAGTTTACTTAACAGCAAAAACCAAAGACTTTAGAGCACTCACGCTATAATCCTGAGATTAGACTGACAGGACAGCTGTTTTTGGTGGTTACCTAGCAACATAAAAAAACCACAGCACACTGCTCTTTTTTAAAAGT
>JAFVLL020026582.1:0-56842 GCA_021397915.2 Tor tambroides
CTCTCTCTCTCTCCGTCTTAAGTATGAAAGGGTTGGGAGAGCTAGGCCCTCGTTCTCACTCTCTCCGTCTCTCTCTCCTCCTCTCCTCCCCTCGCACGGCTCTCGCTTGCTGTTCTCTGGCTGGAAGAGGAGCAGCAGTAGGAGGAGGAGGTGGAGGAGGAGGAGGAGGGGGGGGAAATGGCGATGGGAGGATGCGGAGAGGAGGATCTCTCTCTCTCCCTCTCCCTCTCGTCGTCCTGGCCGTCGCTAGGCCCTATGAATCGCAGCGTCTGGTTCATTTACAGGTACTGGCTGTTTTCATGTTTTTCTCACGGTTGGTGGGGAGGGAGGGAGGTGGGCTAGAGAGAGCGCCGCATGTGTGCAAGGAACGAGCCGGAGTGATGGAGTGGATCGACAGGCAGGAATGTGTTGCAATGCACGCGTGTGTGCGCGCGTTTGGACGTGTGCATGTGTCTATGTGCGGAAGAGTGAGCGCTCGCTCGTGCATTAGCCAGCGTAGCGCGTCTCCACCGCTGCATGCATGCGTGTGCGCGCGTGTGTGAATCGCAGCTTCTGTCTCTCTGTTAACGGCCGCAGAATACAATGTCTGCCTCCAGCCAGATACACCGCTGCTCTGATGGACAGAATGCTAAACCGGTGTGTGTTTCTGCGCGTGCGAGCGTGTGTGTGTGTGTGGGACGGAGAGAGAATGTGCTGGGCTCTATTAGCTGCTGATTTAGAGGAGTTCGCTTCACTGGAAGGGATTGATGCTGTTGTGTGTGTGTGATCATACACACCGTATGTGTGATTTGCATGTGTACATTCAAGAAATTAAGAATGATCACTCAGGAGGGGACGTTTGCGCTGGTTTCTCGTAGCCCCTACTGCGTTTATTGTGGAATATGTTCAGTTTGACGTGGGGCTGATCTCGTATTGTGCACTGATATTATCATGTGTTGGCTCTTATTAGACCTGAAACTCTGATTAAGTTCGACAAATACAACCGTGGTGTGTTACGGTCCCTGCAGTGTGGCTGGGTGTTGGTTCGTCACTATGAAGATTGTGTAACGTCTTAATAGTTGTACATTGAGATTGCGTAGTCTTCACTGTATGTTCAGTAGTTACGGATGCGGCTATCACTTCATAGGACGAACCTAATGCCCAAAACATCAGAGAGAGAGAGAGGACGACGAGATGTGTGTGGCAGAGAGGTTCAGCGGGTGTGAGATGTCTGTAACTTAAAAAAGGGAGTGCCAACTTGAAGCAAGACCATCACTTTCTGCACATCAATTCATTCCTGGCTTGTTTTCGATCTGGGCAGGGATGAGTGGGTGATATGGAGAATGGCCATCGTTGGCATCCCTCTGTGCAGGCGCAATGGAAGATATGTGAGGAGGAGTGTGGACGGACTGTTGGAGAGAAGAGAGGACTGAGATAGAAAGCAGGGTAGGAGGTGACACACAGAGGAGTTACTGAAAGAGTTGATGGGGAGATATGAGTGACCCCCTGGCCTTGGGTTCATGGTCTTTAAGAGGTTCACTGAAAGCTTTTACACTTAGCTTTTAGATAGAGACTGGAGTTTGGAAGCATTCAAGGAAAGTGAGATGAGAAAGAGAGAGAAATGAACAGATGGAGTGGGTTGAGGGCTGAGCCTGTGTACAGTGTGACTATCAGCATGTGGGTACAGTATGGTACAGTTGAAACAATATCTCACCAGCACCTGACTGGCACTGGACACACACACACACACACACACAAGCACTCACACAGACTTAAAGTGCGAACAAACTTGAAACAGACAATGAGGCTTCAAAGTGACACTTATACTTGACAAAACAATGTTTTTTTTTCTACATAACCCATACAGATGATAGATAGATAGATAGATAATCATATTTTCATAATTTGTGTTTGCATTTGTGTATACACACACACACACACACACACACACACACACACACAGAGAGAGAAACAAAAAAAACTGCACCACTTTCATAATTTGCAATATACCTGCATTTTACCTGCAACATACCTGTATATATTACACATATAATTACTAAACACATGGTATTAACTTTTGCCCTCTTAGTCCTCCCTTTGTACTAGAACTGTTTTGTGCCAAGTTTTGGAGACCAGATGATGAGTTTTGGACACCTATTAGCCAGTGTACAGCCTAGAACTAGTTGTCTTTTTTTATTACAATATATATATGTTTTTTTATAATTACAATATTTTTATTAAAATATTTTACCTGCCATGTTGCAAACTGAACAGTTTTAACAGATGTTAACACAAAAGGCTCACTAAACTCAAAATAATTCAACATAACATCATTTATTTGATTTGGTTCATTTCTGTGGATTAATTTGCTGTCTTCTATAGCAAATAAATGTATGCAGGAATTTCTTGCATTGCGACTGTAGAACTTACAATGTTATTATTTTAAATGTGCCATACCTGAAATCCTGCACCACTGTTCAGGCTCTTTAGTTTTCATGGTTTTCAACCCAGGGCAGCCAAGGTCATTCTAGGAGAGCAGTATAGTTCAATGCACTCACACGTTCAGTGCGCTTACTAAAATATGTCCATGTGCAGACTCGGTTGTGAGTCTGTGTGTGCTTGCTTGGTTGTTTCCCACTTGCACAACTGCAACTGTACAAGCCCACAAACTGTGGTAGTGAATTAACAACACGAGCGCAACACTGGCCTGAATCTCTCTTACGCTGACCTTATAGTCAAGCTCTGCTTTAATGCCACTATCACATTAAGATTCCCCAAAACACTTCATCTTGGATGAAAGGAGACTCATGGCTCTGGGCTGTACATGCACACCTGCAGCATTTGGGTTTGGAGCTGTATAGCATGAAGGCAGCGTTTCTGATGGCGTTTATAAGAGCTGCTGCACATGATTCATGAAATCACTGGCCATATGACTCATGGACTGGCAGAGACACTGTTGGACAAACAGCCACACTGACTCACTAACACAGTAACTGACTCATCTAACTCACTGAAACCTATACCATCTAAGTATCAGCATAACTGACTACTGACTTCACACATTCACAAATATATCAGAGTAGCGACTGAATGACAGTGAGTGATATAATGACTGAAGGAACTGTGAATTATTTCAACTGCTCGTGAATCATTCTGGAGTCCCGTATACACTCATTAAGAAGCATAAACATATGAGTTGTCTCCCAAATGACATACTATACACAGTGCACTTATACTATGTGCTTAACTGTCTAGTAGTGTATGAATTTTATGTTTTTTTATCATCCAATTTTGAAATCTGATAAAGGATTCTATATACTGAAAACTGCAACAGTTGAATGCATGGTGTCCAAAACTCCACACTTGTTTTTTCAGTTTTTGACGTATTCAGTGTGGACACATTACAGACACTATTTGTGCTACAAAATAGCATAAAATAGTGCATGAAGATGCAAATGAGGATGCAACTAGGGTTTGTGAGGATTTTTTTCTTTTTACATAAAGATTTTTACATGCCCTATATTCACTAGCCCCACCAACAATAATAAATTATTATTATTATTATTATTTTACTTTTTACAGATACCTCCCTTGAGGCCATTGAGTTTTAACAGACCCCCAAAGCATGTGGTGAGCAGGTAATTGAGAATGAATGGGGTAAACTCACGTAAGAGAAGGCAATGCCTCCATCGTGATATGATTGGATAAGACTGATTATGTTCGGCTGTGATTGGTTTATGCGATAAATCACATTAGCGAATCAGTCTGAATGAAAAAGATAATGGCATTAATGGGAAGACTAATAAAGAAGTAAGTAAACAACTCACATGCTTAGATATAACCACTTTGTTATGTCAAAATAAGACTTGAAATGGCCTGAAAACGTGATCTGTGAGAGTTTTTAGTGAGTAATAGGCTTGATGTAATTTGAAGTAAATCTCTGTGTCTGTGACCAATATTTACTGAGTTTTGATGACTGATGATCCAAAAAAAAAAAAAAGTTTAAAAGTTAACTATTAAAAAGAATAGCTGAACATAAGTTCACAAATAAAATATGTTGTTTAAATTGTTATTGCCCCGAGTTATCATTTTGGAATAAATGTAAAATGCTTAAAAACACTAACTTGATGAGATTCATACTTGGCTTTAATAAACAGAATAATGTTTACATTGTTAATGTAAAAATATAAAATAGAATAGCTTTGTTTCCTTTTTCCGATAGTGTAAGTAATGTTTATTTATTTTATATATGTAACCAAAAATTTATAAAATACAGATCTCACAATTCTGTTTCAAATGTTCACTACCTCTGCAAACCCTTGAAAGATGCATTGAGATTGCATTGTTCCACCTTTTACTATTCCAAGCAAACAGTGCTTTGCCTAAATGTAGACATGATCTCAGACATAACAACCAGGCTTTAGCCGTTTTTTTATATTCTTGCTGTAGCCAGTTAAGTACTTGGCCCAGCTTACACTGGTTTGATTTTGAAAACATTATGCTTGGGTGTTTTGTTGAGATCCCTTCGAGGTGAACACTGGAATGCTGAATGACTAATTCTGTTCAATATGGCTGCCAAGAGTGTACTGTATCACTCACTGTGCATGTCTACATATTAGCCTGGCTAGTTCCTATATCCAGTTCTGGCCGTTGCTCAGGCAACCGCCAACATCTCACTTACAGTGCCCATTACACATACATTGCACATAGAAGTTCTGCAGTCTCTTTCCTAACTACAGGACAACATGATTGTGTTATTGTAGTTGATGGACTTGTCCTGCCCCAATCTTCTGCTGTGAGACGTTTGAGCTACATTCAAGATTGGTAAAATGTTATGAAAGTTTGTGCAATGGATGAAACTTCAGACAGCCTTCAAATCGAGCATCTGTAACTGGTCTCCTGCCAAATTGTGCTTGTAACACTGTTTACAGCAGGAGAATGGCCATGTGCTCTGTGTTTTGCATTGACTCTGTCCATCTCCCTAGTCCGTGTCCTCTGGTCCTCGGACAGTGAAAGGATACAGTTGGTTAAGTCTCCTGAACACAGAGCTGAAGGATGGGGATATTGTGTTCTGAACTGCAGTGCACTTGTTGACGCAAGAGCATGGATGCCAGAGTATTGTAAACAAAGCTGTGTCAGATGGGCTCTGCTGTGAATGGAAACTACTAGTGGGACAGCTTTCAATTTTCAACAGGCAGTGAACTGCAACCAGTGGCTTACTTACGTATATGTATAAAACTTACTTTATCATTCAGTTTGGGTCAGTTAGATTATTTACATTTTTTGAAAGAAGTCTCTTATGCTCACCATGACTGCATTTATTGGATGAAAAATACAGTAAAAACTGTAATATTGTGAAATATGATTATAATTTTATAATTTAATATTTAATATTCAATTTAAATAGCTGTTTTCTATTTTAATAGATTTTAAAATATAATTTGATATAATTATGATAGCAAAGCTGAATTTTCAGCATCATTACTCCAGTCTTTAGTGTCACATCATTCTAATTCAAATCATACTAATTTGCTAATTTGCTGCTCAAGAAATGTTTCTTATTTTTATCAATGTTGAAAACAGCTGTGTTGTGTTGTAAACAGTTATGCTAATATTTTAGAAGTCTCATAGAAGTCTTTCGTAACACTGTAAAAGTAAAAATCTCATTTGATCAATTTAATCTATTCCTGCTGAATAAAAGTGTTAATTTATTTAAAAACTCTTCCTTAACCCAAGCTTTTGAATGGTAGTGTATATATATAGAGAGAGGACATATATTTAAATATAAATTTATATTCATTTTTATAAAACATATCTCTGCATAATATTTTGGAAAATTAAAGTAAAAAAAAAATTGTACGGCACTGTTTTAATTTTAAAACAAAGCTGTGTGTTTTCATATTGCATATTGCGATTTGGAAACATTGAAAAAAAATAGTTCTGAGCTTAGTTGATTTTTTTAGGTAGGTAATTGCAGTGTGTAGTTGAAATAACTGTGAAAAACAGCTTTTAGAAGCAACGCTGCAGACACAAATAAAAAAAAACAGAGAGAGTAAGTATATATTTGTTCATTCATATGTGACATCTGTGCCTCCCCACTGTTAAAAAGCCCATTAAACTGCCGTAGAAGAATTTTTGCGACAAAAAAAATGGCACGCTTCACCTTTAAAGAGTCAGTACAGGCTGTCCTGTAATGAATGCGTTCATACACTGTACTCCGTTTTTCTCTGGCCTCTGACCCTCCCCCCGCCACCTCCTTCACTCAATAGCTTGTTCAGGATTTAAGTGTTTTCCTGACACAGTGGAGATATTTACCATGTCTTCTGTCCTCTTTCATCTGCCTCTTCTACCCCAAAACCTCTCTATTCTCTACCTTTCTTTCATTCAGTGACTACATAATCAAGGAGAAGACAGTCCTCCTGCAGAAAAAAGACAATGAAGGTTTTGGCTTCGTGCTGAGAGGAGCCAAGGGTAAGAACAGGGCGCAATATATTCTTTTTTATATATTAATTTATGTTTCAGCCTTTCATTAGCCACAAAGTTAGATCACAGATTTGTCATTATGCAGTAAATCATTAACAGGATCATATATCACAAAAAATTTGTTTTTGTTTAAAATGTTTTTTTTGTCAAATAAGTTTCATTGAAAGACAAAGATTTTGAAGATGAATTTGCAGTCTTACATTTTTCACCTCTTTTACCTGTACAAAGAACATAAACAAAATTAGAAAAGAGAAGAAAAAAAACATGCCACAAACCATCCCTTAGCAGACCTGTTTACATTAAATTGTAAGGTATGATGAAAAAATATTAAAACATTACAGAGAAACGGGTGCCAGATTTCGTCAAACTGCTCAAATTTGCCCTTCAAACAGTACCTAATTTATTCCAAATGTAAGGTAGAAATAATCTTTCCAAGCCATAGCTTACATATAGGAGCCTCCTTTTTCTTCCAGAACAACAGTAGTAACTTCTTGGCAGTAATTAAACTGTATGCAAGCAGTTTGTGTTCTGCTCTTGATAATGAATGCATATGTTCAGAAAGTCCCAGAATTAAAAGTGCTTAAAATCTCTGTTTTTGTTTAAAACTAATGTTATTAAAGTTGATGGCTTGGGGTGGCAAAAACAGTTGTGTGACATTACCCAAAAAAAACTGCTGGCAAAAATTCTTTTAATAAATTGACCCCCCTGAAAGTCATTGAATAATTCACACACTGCATAAGAGGGCACAGTCACTCTTGCTCTTTATCTCTTATGCACACATTTATACTGATGTGTTCCAGAACTGGAATGAGAACATTTGACACAATCTTTTATCACTGTTCATCTTTTCTTTTTCACTTTCTCCTGTTTTCTCATAATTGTCCTTGTATTGTAAACCTCAATAGAACATTCTGGACAGGCACGATGCACTGATTATATAAATGTCCTCCCTTTGTAGCTCAGACCCCTATAGAAGAGTTCACTCCCACCCCAGCCTTTCCAGCACTGCAGTACCTTGAGTCTGTTGACGAGGGAGGCGTGGCTTGGAGAGCTGGTCTGCGAATGGGAGACTTCCTTATCGAGGTGTCTGCAGAACTGCATCGTGGAACTTCTGTTCTTCCCTCTTTATCATTACTTGAAGTCTCTCTAGAATTGTCTTCATTACTCAAGGTCTCTCTTTCTGTATGTTGTTTCTTTCTCTTTTCCAGGTGAATGGTCAGAATGTGGTTAAGGTAGGACACAGGCAGGTGGTCAATATGATCAGGCAAGGTGGCAACAGCCTCATGGTCAAGGTTGTCATGGTTACCCGGAACCCTGATATGGAGGAAGGGGTCCGAAAGAAAAGTAAGATATACAAATTCACACAAGGTGCTTCCCAAATCGCATACTTATGCACTATTCTATAACATTTTGTAGTATAAATAGTGCGAGTAGTGTGTTCACACTGAAAATTCCAAAAAGAAAAAGTGCACTTTAAATACCCAGATGATGCACTTAACCGAAAAAATGAAGTGTGGAATGTTGAACACTTCATGCACTCAACTCTGATAGTTGGGAGGGAGGGGTTATCAGAGTCTGATTATTAATGACAAAATAACCTTATATGTGACCTTGGACAACAAAACCAGTCTTAAGGGTCAATTTTTTGAAATTGATATTTATACGTCATCTGAAAGCTGAATAAATAAGCTTTCCATTGATGTATCGTTTGTTATAGGGTAATATTTGGATGAGAAACAACTATTTGACAATCTGGAATCTGAGGGCAGTGGCGGACTGGCCATCTGGAGCACCGGGAGTTTTCCCGGTGGGCCGCTGTACAATGTGGGCCGGCCCGTTGCGTAAATATACATAAAAAATGAATTGTAGTAAATGTACATATAGGCTATCCTTCCATCGGCCCAGACGATTGGCCCGCGTGGCCCACTTGATTCAAAAATTCTAATTAATTTAGCGTGCTCCGGCTCAGTGCAGCGGCTCAAAAACGCTCGTCAATGTCAAAATGTTTGAAATAGCCAAACAAATCGAAGAAGGCGGGATTTACTGTTCACAGACGCTGAGCTGCGCGCGACTTGAATGCGAGCTGAGGTAAGACCTAAGCAGCTAAACATCACGAGACAATTCAGCAATATTTGCCAACCGTTTACGATTAAAAAAATAAAAAATAATGTTAAACGAAAGACGTTAATTTTCAGGAATGCAAACTACTACTGGCCTTTTCAAATTTCTCAGATTTTAATGCCATTTACGTTATTCGTCACAATGTAGCCTACATAATATAGCAGTTTTCAGCAGACATGAGATAAGAGTTAATGTATATCTCTGGCTTTCTTCCGTGATTTCACGTGTCTAAGAAAATGTTTAAAAATCTATAAAAATTATTCTCAATCTTACTCTAGAACACTGTAAATCTGAAGACTTTTGCTTTCGAGTGCTGTGCATTGGAAAGTGATTTATATTATAGGCTTAATAAAAATATAATTTGCTTATTAATTCACACATGCATTATTTTAGGTGGTTAAAAGTATGAAATAATTAAGGCTTTTTATTTATTTATTTGAAAGAAGATTTAATTTATTTGATCAAAAATACAGTAAAAACAATAATATTATGAAATATTGCACTTAAAATAGTGGTTTTCTATTTAGGATATTTTAAAATGTCATTTATTTCTGTGATCAAAGCTGAATTTTCATCATCATTACTCCAATCTTCAGTATCCCTTCAGAAATCATTTTAATGCTGCTTAATTTGCTGCTTAATTATTATCAGTTATTATTTGTGATCAATTATTAATAATGGTTTTTATTATTGGTATAATGGTTCTCAGTTAAAGAACAGCATTTATTTGAAATATAAGTACTTCGTAATAAGTGTAAATATCTTTACCATCACTTAAATCAATTTAATGCAACCTTGTAGAAGAAAAATATTTATATTTTTTAATCTTACCCAAGACTGAATGGTATCACATTTTCCACAAAAATATTGTTCAGCACAACAGTTTTCAACATTGATAATAATCAGAAATGTTTCTTGAGCAGCAAATCAGCATATTAGAATGATTTCTGAAGGATCATGTGACACTGAAGACTGGAGTAATGATGCTGAAAATTCAGCTTTGATCACAGCAATCAATTATTTTACTATATATTCACATAAGACAGCTATTTTAAATTGTAACATTATACATTTCACAGTACTGTTTACTGTATTTTTCATTACCAAATAATTTGTATACTCTTTTCCACAATTGGAGCTCTATTCCTTAAAATGATAGATGTCAAGCTCCTGCAAAAGGACAAATACTGTATATGACCAATAGAAAGGCCCATAAAAATAGTCCGCATTCTGCACTATTCAAGTCTTCTAGACGATACCAGAGCATTGTGTCATATGGACTGATAATATAGGTATTTAACTTTAGTGATATTAAACTGTCCCTCGTAAAAATTCTTAAAAAATGTATTTACTATTTGCCATATACACCAAGACAAACTGTAATGTAAAGAAGTATGCTGGTCATTTATTGAGTGGTGCGGTGTGTTGCAGACTGGGTTTGGTGGGCTGCTCTGTGCCAAAAAGTCCAGGGCCACTTTTTGGCCCCAGTCCGCCCCTGTCTGAGGGTGCAAAAAAATCAAAATACTGAGAAAATCGCCTTTAAAGTTGTCCAAATGAAGTTCTTAGCAATGCATATTACTAATCAAAAATTAAGTTTTGATATATTTACGGCAGGAAATTTACAAAATATCTTCATGGAACATGATCTTTACTTAATATCCTAATGATTTTTTACACAAAAGAAAAAAATGATCATTTTGACCCATACAATGTATTTTTGGCTATTGCTACAAATATACCCATGCTACTTAAAATTGGTTTTGTGGTCCAGAGTCACATATAATTCATACACCACATGGTTGAGAGCATAGTGCATAAGTACATAGTGTATAAGTGCATAGTGTATTGTCATTTGGGAAGCAGTTACAGCAGAGACAACAGTGAAGTGTTATACGAAGATGATCATCGGACACCGGTGACACTCACTCTCTCTCTCTCTCTCTCTCTCCACACAGTCCCACAGCAGAGTAAAAGGCTGAGCACACCGGCTATTGCTCTGCGCTCCAAATCCATGACATCAGAACTGGAAGAGATGGGTAAGATGTGGGAAATGAGAGGACAGAATAATTGAGAAAAAGCTAGTGCAGTGTTTCCCAAACTTTTTTGACCACTGCAGCCCCCACACTACGGCTCAATTATACCCCTTAATCAACACACACTAGAATGTTTAATTTGAATTTCTATTATTATGGATATAATTTACAATTAGCATTCTATCAAGTGACACAGAAATCCTCCTGTCAGATGGTTTTATTTAGTACATACTCTACTGTTCAAAAGTTTGGGCTCATCAGGGCTTTTTTAATATTTTTTGAAGAAGTGTCACATGCTTATCTAGGCTGCATTTTTTAAATAAAAATGCAGTAAAAACAGTAATATTGTCAAGTATTATTACAATTTAAAATAACTATTTTTTAGTTAAATATGTTTAAAAATTTAATTTAGCAAAGCTGAATTTCACCAGTCATTACCCCAGTCTTTAGTGTCACATGATCCTTCAGAAATCAGTCTAATATGCTGATTTGGTGCTCAAGAAACATTTCTTATTGTTATAAACTTTTTGCTGTCATACATCTAGTCATACATAAAGTTAAAGGGATAGTTCACCCAAAAATGAAAATTAACCCATGGTTTACTCACCCTCAAGGCATCCTAGGTGTATCTGACTTTCTTTTTTCAGACGAATCCAGTCGGAGTTATAATAAAAAATGTCCTGGCACTTCCAAGCTTTATAATGGCAGTGGGCTGGTGTTTTTGTTCAACAGTCCAAAAGAAGTCCAATAAAGCGCATCCATCCATAATAAAACGTGCCTTGAATAAAGGCCTCCTGTAGTGAATCGATGTGTTTTTGTAAGAAAAATATGCATATTTAAAAAGTTGTAACCATTTTTCTCTAACTTCCACTAACTCGTACGTGCGTTCACGAGAGAGTGCCTTTCCGGTGGATGGTGTAGGACGCAGGTATAGCGTAAGTGCTGTTGAGAAGTGACGAACACAGAAGCGCAGCAGAGACAGCAAAATAAAACACTGGTCACGAATTAGAAGAATCCATAGGTAATGGATGGAACAATGGAACACTAGAAAACAAAACGATTTTGATATAAGCCAAGAGGAGACTGGTTTTCCTTTGCTGAAATAAGGAAACTCTGCTTCTTTTGCTCCTGTAAACAAATGTTGGTTCTCGTGAGAATAACATACTCTCACAGGAGCTTACGCTACGCAGACGTCCTACGTCGTCCGCCCAGAACGGCTTCCATGTACAACAGTTAGCGGAAGTTACAGAAAAATGGTTTTAACTTTTTAAATATGGATATTTTTCTTACAAAAACACATCGATTCACTACAGGAGGCCTTTATTCAAGGCACGTTTTACTATGGATGGATGCGCTTTATTGGACTCCTTTTGGACTGTTGAACAAAAACACCAGCCCACTGCCATTATAAAGCTTGGAAGTGCCAGGACATTTTTTATTATAACTCCAATTGGATTTATCTGAAAGAAGAAAGTCAGATACACCTAGGATGCCTTGAGGGTGAGTAAACCATGGGATAATTTTAATTTTTGGGTGAACTATCCCTTTAAGAAATCAAGCACAGTGTTGTGCTGCTTAATATTTGTGTGACGAAAAAAATGTGTAATTTTTTCAAGGCTCTTTGATGAATAGAAAGTTCAAAAGAACAACATTTATTTGAAATAGAATCCTTTTGTAATAGTATTATGTCTTTTATTTTTGATCAATGTAATGCATCCTTGCTGAATGAAAGTGAAAAAACAGACATTTTGAATAGTAGTGTATTTAGCATTATTACATACAAAAAGTACAAAACAAATCATGATAAACAATTGTAAACTATAGTTTTTAATCTATTAGCAGCCCTAATATTTTAAGGAGTAATTTCTGTCTTAAGGGTTTAGCAAAAAGCAAAATCTTTTAAGCAATCCCTGCTTATGTAACCCCTGGGGTTTGCATACCCTCGGCTGGGAATCACTGCACTAGAGGACAGAACCAGAAGGTTTAGAGAGAGAGAGGACAGTGAGGAGAGAAATTCAAGAGAGGATGAAAGAGCCAAATAGAATAGTTTGAACACTCAGAAGGGGGAGGGATGGAAGAAGAGAGAGTGAATGGGAGAATAAACTATCACAGTCATACACTGAAAGGAAGTAGAAAGGATGGAGGGAAGTGTTTGAACTGGATGGCATAGAGATAGAGAGGAAAAGAAAGAGAGAGAGAGAGAGAGAGAGAGAGAGAGAGAGAGAGAGACAGCATTAAGAATGTTCTTTCACTGTTCTTTCAGAAGTTCCACACTGTCACTACCAGCACCCCCACTACAGGTAACCCCCCAAAAACTGTCCCCTCCCAACCCTTAAATCCCCCCACCTTCCACCTTACCCCTCAATCCTACACCTGCAACCCCTCTTAGCTTTAACCCTAAACCTCAGTCTAAACCACCTCCCTGGTAGTCACACACCTCTGGCTCTTAGAGAAATAGGTTTATGAGTGCTGCGTGTGTTGCTGTAGTGTTGTAGCATTGCTAGAGGGGCACACTATGTGCTGGCTCAAGGTGTCACCATCACTGACAATCATTTGGTTTACCAATCAGGCTTATATAACATCAAGAGAATCAGACTAGATCATTTCAACGGCCCACCACCAAGACAAACACTGCTTATTGTCATCTGTATCCAAATCTATGTGTACACCTTCCCCTATGAACCTTTAAAACCAAAATCACCTCTGTAGTCCATTGAGGCATGTTTTCCCTTCTCCCTTCTCTTCAGCCCAAGCAATATTCTCAGAGCTCACAGTCCCTTGTGGCACTGTGTCTACTGTAAATGCTCAACGCTGTCCTCGGCCCAGTTCCCATAATTCAGTGGTCAGGGTTAGTGTGAGGGTAATGCAATTCAGTAATAGTGAGTGCTGATTATAGCATTCAATCAGATTGGCTGGCTTCTACGCAGGTTCTGGAAATCGGGGTGAACAGGTTTTAATCATAAATGTAGTCATGTTTACAATGAACACTAGGCAAGAGCTAGACGTAACCAGTTTGCTAAGTTCATGGTATTTAATTTTTTTTTTTTTTTAGAAAACTGTATATTCAGAATTGATGCCATTATAAGTGAAATAGGCCAATGTATACACTACTGTTCAAAAGTTTGGGGTCAGTAATATCAAAGGGATTAAAATGTGATCAAAATTCATCATTTTTACAAAGACTTTATATTTCAAATAAATGCTGTTCTTTTGAGTTTTCAATTTATCAAAGAATCCTGAAAACAGTGTGTCCCACCTTACACAAAAACAACTGTTTTCAACATTGGTAGTAGTAAGAAATGTTTATTGAGCTCCAAAGCAGCATATTAGAATGATTTCTGAATGATCATGTGAGACTGGAGTAATTGCTGCTGAAAATTCAGAATTGCTAGATTACATTTATATATTAAAATTAGTGGTGTCAAAATTAGCGCGTTAACGCATGCGATTAATTTTTTCTGATTAACGCGTTAAAAATATTTAACGCAATTAACGCAGGGGCGGGGCTAGGGCTGGCCACCCCATTCGCAACTGCTGCCTCTGTCTCTTTTTTTCTTGAAAAGGATTGGGTTTATTTAGATGCAGAAGGTCTTTATGACCACATCAAACGGGAGACGTTTCAGACGCCCTCAAACTTCGCCTCTGCGCCAGGCGCGAGTCAAACGAGCACGGAAAAGGTACTGTGCTTGTAGCGCGCGCTCTTCAAATACACGCAGAAAGGTGCCGGCGCGCACTGTAGCCTGTATCATTTCATATCAAACAGCGAAAGAAACTACGCGCATGCAATGTCCTAGTTATGCCGTCAGTTAAGGCGATTAAAGCTGCCTTAAAACTGCGTGCATGCATGCAATATGTTATATATGCCTCACATTTAAGAACATGTCTCTGAAATGGTTTTAAAAACTGTCCTGAGGCACCCCAGCACCGTCTCCCTCATCTAAAACAGTTCAACCCGATTCAACTCGTCCGCTCATTAGTAGAGACTTTAAGACCTGAAGTGGGTCAGAAAAGGTAAAGAGAGTTGTGAGAAAATAAGACGCATGTCAGATCCGCGTCACATTCAGCAGCAGCAGCTTTTAAAGCTATAGCAGGCAAATAAGCTAATAACCAGCTGCTGTGATGTCTATTAATCCAAGAACCAAAGAAAAAAAGAGGAAATCAATAACTTTTATAGCTTTAAGGGGTTCATCTATATTTAATTTAGAATTTAGTGTTTGGTAACTATTCATTTTCTGTATATTTCTGCTGAAGGGCACAAGTAGCTAAATATGTAATTTATTATAATAGGTTCATGTGGTGATTGTTTTAAGTTCACTTAAATTAGAAGTTAAGTCTAATAAATGTTAATTTATAGATCTAAATTATACTGTAATGCTGACTGGCTACAGTCAATGGTTAAATATTCAGGGGAAAAAACTATTTTATAGAGACATCAGTAGTATTGATATCAGTGATGTTGGCCTTCAGTCATAAAAAAGATGCCATTAAATATTAAAAATATACTGTCTTTATGTTGTTTGTACATTGTACATTTGAAGATTGAATGCGAAATTATTGCAATATAAAAGTATATTTAAAAACTTTAATGTTAGGTGGAATTAATCGCGATTAATTTTAGAAAAATGTGCGATTAATTACTTATTTTTTTTTAATCGATTGACAGCACTAATTAAAATATATTATACTGTAAATAGAAAACAGTTATTTTAAACTAAAAAATATTTCACAATATTACTGTTTTTACTATATTTCTGATCAAATAAATGCAGCCTTGGTAAGCAAAAAAAAAATCTTACTGACCCCAATTTTTTTGAAAGGTAATCTCAATAATTGATAATGATCACAAACAATTACATTATTACCCATTGATAAACACAAATAAAATAAAAACTATTCAGAGCCTGTAAGATGCTTTTATCCACGGTACGCGGACAACTTTTTTTTTTTAGTTTCCATTTAGCTTTTATTAAAGAAAGTTGGCCATAGGTATGTTTAATTTCTTTATCAATAGTTAATAGTTCTACATTTCTGGAATGGTTGTTCAATAAGAAAGTTTTCTGCAGCTGTACCTGCAGTTGTGTAGATTCATGTTAAACTGGCCAATATATCAGTTACTGGATGCTAGATATATAATTATCAGTAATGGTCGGGGGGTTTTTTCAGTAATTTTTTCAGGGCAGTCGTGGCCTAATGGATAGAGAGTTGGACTTGTAACCCGAAGGCCATGGGTTTGAGTCTCAGGTCCGGCAGGGATTGTAGGTGGGGGGAGTGAATAACCAGCACTCTCTCCATCCTCAATGACACGAGGTGAGACCGCAGGAGCAAAGAACCCGAACCCCCAACTGCTCCCCGGGCGCCGCAGCATTGGCTGCCCACTGCTCCGGGTGTGTGTTCACTACTGTGTGCATGCACTTGGATGGGTTAAATGCAGAGGACAAATTCCGAGTATGGGTCACCATACTTAGCCACACACCACTTCCCCCCTTTTTTTTTTTTTTTAATTTCCATTTTTTTTTACATGTATGCCAAGTGGTCCTTTCCTGTCTAAGTGGGTGTTTTTTGTCCAGAATAAGCTACTGTGTAGAACAGATGTAATGCCAGAAGTCTAGAAACTAATGTAGGGCACAAGAGTAATGTGTGTCTGCTGTTATATTTAATGCTGTTTAAGTTAATACTACATTATGATAACTGGATCAGAATGCTTTTAATGTGTTACTGTTGTATCTTCTCAGTTTACTGAAGGTGCCTCAGGTGTTTAATGTGTGCAGGTATTATGTTATTTCATACCCTATGTCTATTCAAATGCAGCTATTTAATGTGAAGAACCTTTTCAGACGTATTCACCTCTCCACCTGGTGCCGTGTCCCACCTCACTGGCTGCCATGCTCTAAAGATAGCCGAGATTGCTCTCGCATGAATGTTTTGCTGCACTTGTACCTTATAATACAGGCAGCAGCACCTAAATGTAAAAAGAAAGACAGAAACAACTCTAAGAAGACAAAAGGGCAAATGATTAGTTTTAACAGGCAAGCAGATCAACCCCTCCTCTAATTCCCCTAGAATCCCTCAGCTTTATATGCATACAGAAACACCTACACATATACACAATCCCTACACACTCACTTGTGGCTTTTATGAACCTTTCCTGCACACTCGCACGGGTTGTTTTTTAGTTGATTGATTGAAACCCTAACTAACCTGTCTTATAACCTCCCTAATCTTTCTGTCTGTCCTGGCATTCCATACACAGTGGACAGAGGTAAGAGACACTTCAGTTTCATTTGAAGTGTTTTGCTAAAGTTGCGTGTGTTCATGCATTTTGTGTGCATCCTGGAAATGATGTTTTTCTGTTTGTTTGTTTTAAATGCCTGACCTAAATACAAAAAAGTGTTTAACCTCTCACTACTTGTTCGCTGATGGGAATGTGATTACAGCATTAACAGCTCATACAGTATTACTAAAGGCTGATGGTGTTCCACCTTACATTGACTCTCTGTTTGCTTGATCACAGCCTCTGCCCCATGGAAAAAAAAATCAGGTAAAGTACTTTGTCTGCTCTGTCTGTCTTGTATGAGACATTTGGTCTGCAAATATTTCTTATGGGATGAATCCTGTCCATCTGTTACAGAGTTCGAGTCTTCACAAGCTACAGAGAAGAAGAGGACAGTTTATCAGATGGCTTTGAGTAAGAGAGTCATTGTTTTTGTGCAGAGAGACTGTCATGCATCTAGTCATATTTAAAGTTAACAAATCAAGGGATAGTTCACCTAAAAATGAATATTCTGTTATCAATTATTCACTGTTGCGCCTTCAAAATTGTATGACTGAGCACCCAAGAGATATTTAGCAGAATGTCTGAGCCACTCTATTTCATACAATGGAAAAAAATTAAACATCATAAAAATAGTCCTAGTCCAAATCTTATCAACCATATTCCAAGTGATTTAAGCTATGATATTTTTGTGTGAGGTATAGTATAGGCTAACATTTATTTTACTATTCATTATAAATCTTGCTTGACAGGCATGACCGCAGTTTACTTTAATTGTATGGAAAAAGAGCTGCTATAAATAAATTCCTTCAAAGAAACATGGGTGAGACAATGATGACAGAGTTATCATTTGTTGGGTAAACATCTCATTTAAATCAGTTCAAGCTAAGAATAGAAAAAGTTTGTAAATTAATTCATTAATTAATTCTCTCTCTTTCATTCTATGGCAGATAAACTGGATGAGATTTTAGCAGCGGCACAGCAGACCATCAGTACCAATGAGGCCCCAGGGCCCCGGGTTCAGGGGATAAAAAGAGAACGGGGAAGAGGCTTTTATAATGAGGTTTGTTTGTGTGTCAGACAAGATCACGATGATTATGAGATGAGATTTATTAGATGATGCTCAAGATCTTCTGAGCTATAGTTTTTGCAGAAATTGTTTAGCAAAGTTGCATTCTTTTAAAAATTGGTGCATAATGTTCACGATGTTCTTTCTCTCCATGTATTTCGGCAGCCAAATTTTGACCAATCGGGAATGGGGTTGACATCATCTGGGGCAGGGCTAGGCTACGACCGTGGTCAATTTGTGTCTGGCCACGGCCCCCCGCACGGTATGCTGCGACAGAAGTCCATCGGTGAGGCTGTCTGTTAGTCTGTCTGTCTGTCTGCCCACTTGTCTGTCTAACCACACTGCTATACGTCTGTGGTACGTGCGTTTAGAGCACTCAGAAGAGTGCAGCTGTGGGCTTGCTTTAGTGTTTAACATCTGTAATGCTTTACTGCTGTAGAATAGAGACCGTACATTTCAGTTTGTTGAAACAGTCCATAAGAATCTTGTCAGGGGTTTGACTGGGTTACTGGAGAGACCAATTGCCATAACAAAAGTGAATGAGATTTATTTCATCTGGTGCTCGGCATCAGTGTTCATTCTTGGTTGGACTACAAAATTCACAGCCCATATATAACCCCCAAGATTATTAGCACACTATCTGTATGATAAGAAATGCTTTCTGTCCCATGCCCTAAATATATTTAAAGCTGTCAATGTTAATATGTGATTAAATGTTCAATATGAACATGTTCACTTTATTGGGTTGCACAGTTGGGAACTTTATTAACATTAAAAAAAAAACAAGAGCATTTGTTTATTTTGCATGCCATGAGATATAGCTATTGTGTATTTGTGTCACTTCTTGTGTCATCAGATAGACTTTATGTGTGTATTGCATTTGTCCTTGTATAACACACTGTAACTAAAGCTGGTCTGTACTGACACAAAAGAGCATTGCAGAAGTAGAGAGGTGAATAGCTTGTACATGTTACTGCTGGGAGATTGCCCAGTTATGGTAATAACAGACAAGCTGACAGACAGACAGACAGACAGACATACTAAAAGATGGTCTCATTTCTAAATCCCATTTTATCGCCCTCTGCTCATTTTTAGGAAATAATGATATCTTTTCCTTTCCTTCTCTTTTCTCACTTCCAACTGTTTTACATTCTCTTTCTCTCTCAGATATATTTTTCTTTTGTCTTTGGTGTTTTGTAACACTTCTTTCTGTTCATTCTCCCTTTATTTATATTCTTGAAAATGTATTTCATCTTTCTCTTTTCGTTTTTGTTTTTCTGCAGGGGTTCCAGAGGAGGAGAAGCAGTTTCTTCATCCTCCAGCCATGAAGTTTGCCCGCAGTCTTTCAGTACCTGGCCCAGATGACATCCCTCCTCCCCCTACTACAGCTCCCCCAGAGCCCCCATTCTCCTCAGCTCCTCCTCTTGGCTTTAGGGGCAAGACATCCCAGCAGCCGTCTGTTTCTGTGTCCCAATCCACTTCCTCTTCTGCGCATTATCAGCTCTACTCGCAGTCAGTACATGTCACACATGGACCCAGAGACAGGTCCCCTGGACCACCTGCTGGGTCCGGAACTGGGGAGCTCCCTTACTCCCATGCTCAAGCCCACCCCTCTGTGCCAAGCAGGACTGCCTCCAGAAAGGTCATTGGGTACACAGGGGACCTTGCAGGGGCTGGAGGAGCACCAGGAGCCAAGGCTGCAGCGTTGAGAAGGGGCTACAGCAATGCAGTCCCACCCACTAGTGTCGCTACTGTGATTCCCCAACAGCAGCAGACTACTCAGAGTCAGCCTTCCAGGATGGACCGCAATGCGATAGGGGCAGGGGCAGGTGGCATACCGAAAGGTGGTGCCCGGAGAGGGAAGGGGCCCTTGGTGAAGCAGTCAAAGGTGGAGGATCTGCGTCAGGGCCAGGGCACACTGGAAGGGAAGGGGTCAGTGGAGAAGAGCTCTATTCCTATCCCAACCATCATTGTTAAAGCTCCTTCCACCAGCAGCAGTGGTCGCAGTAGCCAAGGCAGCAGCATGGAGGCTGAACCGCCTCCTCCAGGAGAGAGTGACAGTTCTAAACCCCAACCTATTGTTCCCCCACCTGCACCCACCGTTCCTCCACCAGCCCCTCCATCTATACCTGCTCCCCCACCCCCATCACTGCCATCACTTCGTACTCAAGAGAGTTTGGACTTCACCAGCCAGTTTGGTGCTGCCATAGTAGGGGCAGCTCGCAGGGATCGAGAACGATTCCATGAAGCACGACGGAAGAGTGCCTCCTTTTTTCTTTCTGCTGAGGAAGAGTTGGGTGGAGCAGGAGAAGCGGGAGGACGGACCCAGACTTCCCAACAGCAGCTGAGTTCCCAGCCTTCACCACGCTTGCGACCGTCCAAATCTATAGATGAAGGCATGTTCTCAGGTGATACTTTTATCCATCACACACGCAGTATGCCTCCTGCCTTTGGCCTGCCTGAGTACTCCTCACCTGCTCCTCCTGGGGATTACCAGCCTAAGTCTGTACCTGCTGACTTCTATGGGGCGGGAGGCCGACAGCAGCAGCAGCAGCAAGCCTCCACCACAACTTTCATTCACCCATTAACGGGGAAAGTTCTGGACCCTTCATCCCCACTAGGCTTGGCGTTGGCTGCACGGGAACGTGCCTTGAAAGATGACGGTCGCATACGCAGGGAAAGGACCACTGAACATCATTTTACCCGTCAGTTGTCCAGCATTGGGTCCTTTCCCTCATCCACTGCACAACCAACGTCACATATCTCCTACTCAATGGCCTCGTCTTCCTCTGCAACCTCCTCTGCTGCACAGTCCTCAAGCTCCTCCTCGTACCTTGTTACCTCCTCATCACTAGCTGCCACCACAACATCCACTCGGCCTCCATCTCCCAGGATCCTGCGTGGAGCAGGAAGCAGCTGGAGTGAGGAAGCAGGGGTTGGAGAGCGTGCAGATAGGGAGGCTGCTGGCACCTCTGCTCCCAGAGAAGGCCTAAGGGTTCGTTTCTCTGAGGATAAAACTGTCCACACGCACCACTATCAGTCTCCGCACTATCAGCCAACCTACAAGGAGCGCGAACGAGAGCGGCAGAGAGAGAGGTCCCGAGAAAGAGAGAGAGAGCGAGAGAGGGAACGAGAGATAGAAAAAGCTCAGACCCAGTTACAGCAGCAGTCCACACAGCCAATGCCCCAGCAGCCTCGACGCCCCTCGTTCTTGAGGATGGAGAGTGAGGCTGGGGCATACATCCTTTCCTTGACTCCACCTTCTCCACCTCCAACAACAGCCCCTACACGTCCTTCAGCAGGAGCTGCGGGTGAAGGTGAAAGTGGCACAAGTCTGATGGTTCTCCCTCCCCCAGCTCCCTCAGTAGATGCAGATGATGAGTTTGTGTTTGTTGATCCTCTCCCTCCACCTCTGGAGTTTGCCAATAGTTTTGATCGTGGTTTGGGTTACTCTGCGATGATGTCCCACAATGTGACAGTCCATAGGCGACTGCATCTTATCCCCATCATACACTCCCCATACCTCCCTCCCCCACTCCAAGACTCCTTTATGACTGGGTTCCCACCTCACACACCCCTGCCCTCACCCCAGGCAGGAGATTCCACAACTTCCAGCCTAACTTCCTATGACAGTGAGGTCGCCAACCTCACCCAGTCAGCCCCGTCTCCGTCTCCATCTTCCCCCAACCCACTACCGCCTCCCTCCCCCTCAACCTTGCAGCCCTCTGGGCCACCTCCACCTCCTTCTGTATCACCTCCGCCACCACCCACCTCCTACCATAGACCATTTGGCCTATCTCAGTCACAACATTTATACAACAGTACAAATTCAGCCGGACGCTCCTCTTCTCCCACACCACCTCCTCTCTCTATTCCAGCTCCACCTGCCTACCGGGGCCCTCCAATGGCAACATCCACCCCAGCAACTTCTGTATCTCTCAGAGGCGCCTCAACTGTGACCGCAAGCTGTTCCACAACTGCTTCTACAACTGTCGTCTCTTCTACTGCTGCCGCTGTCACACCACACACACGCATAGCAACTGTCTCCACAGTAGCTACAGGGGGTAGCAGGCGGCCCAGCGCAGAGCATCATCCGCCACCCAGTGCAGCTGCAGCTAAGAGTGGCGAGTCCCAGGAGACAGTGGTAGATTCTGGGATTGAGGAGCTGGACAGCCGAAGCAGCAGCGACCATCACTTAGACAACATCCTTGCACTTAGTGGTAGTGGGGTCAGAGAAAGGTTGGAGAGAGCAGGGATGGGTAGCTTAGGTGGAGTTGGAGAGAGAGGTGGGGCAACAGAGACTGACAGAACAAGTGGGGCAGACTTTTTAGAGTCTTACATGAGCTATCTTGATGGACAGACTTTTGAAATGCACAATGCCAAAGCCGCCAGCACCGCATCCACCTACCCAAAAACACAGAGGTACAGAGAAGGGAGCCGGGCTGGAGATCTTCGACGCCAAACCAGCACGGCACCCCCTGCATACCACCGTCGTAGGGACGAGGAAGAGGAGGAGGATGAGGCAGAAGAGGGAGAGGAGGAGGACTTGAATGTCCGCGATGGTTATGGAATGAGGGAAGGGCCAGGGATCGCTCGCTCCTCTGTAATGTACTTTGACCGGCCCCGCACTCCAGAGATAAAACCTCTGTGGGGTGATGGGTCGGCCGGAGCAGCACAGTCCATGGGGGAGGGAGGGGGAGTTTTATGTGTGGAGAGCGTAAACTTGTCCTCTGTCGGTATGAAACCCAAACATCATCAATGAACTCAGCACCAAATTACAGCAGAGGAGCAAAGGAACGGAGAACTGGGGAGCTCAGAGATCACTGAGCAGACATAGGTATTTGTGTGTTATCAGTATAGGTATATGTGTATGACTATGTTTTAATGTCTGCATGGTGGCCTTGAAAGGAGGCATGTGGCATGGGAAATCTCTAAGCTGCACGAGCATTGTGTGATTTGGTATGGCGTGTGAGTCATAATCAAAATATGAGCCATTCAGTTTAAGAACTCCTGGGTTATTCAGAGTAACATAAATGCGTGAAAATAGTTTTGGAACTCCCGTTTTTTTATCAGTGTCTCAAACACCAATGAACTCTGTGTGTGTACTGTCTAACTGTGTCTGTTAAACTGTTCCTCTCTTTTGTGATTTCTGCTTTTTAATCGCACTGTCCATGTACGTCTGTTTGTCCCACATCAGACACAGGTAACTGCTGCACTATTCCGCTCTCTCTTTTTCTTTACTGTCAAACTCTTTTTTCCTTTTTCTCTCTTTTTGTCCTATCTTTTATTTGTTTGCCTTAATTTGTGTTGCATTTTCTCTCATTTCAGGTTCTCAGAGGACTCCACAGGTGCACTGAGTCCTCCCTCTGTCCGCTCTAGCTCCCCATCTCCTGTTCAGCTCTCTCAGCCTGCCTTGTCTCCCTCCCCTACCCCTTCTTCCCAGCCGCTCTACCCAAACTGGGCTCGATCTCCTTCCCCTCAGCCCCCTGCTGCCTCATCCCAGCCTCCTCCCCGATCCCACTCACCTGTTTCTCCCTCTTCATATTCACCGTACCCCACCTCACCCAAACACCGGCCCGTTTACCGCACCAAAGCCCTGGAGTTCCAGTTTATCCCCAGCCGAGAGTCACGAAAGGCAGAGTCGCATCACGCTCAGCGCAGACGAGCACCCAGCCCATTAATTTCTCCTTCTGACCGTCCCAAGCTTGGCCCTCCCCGCCCCTCTTCCCTTCCCATTCTCCCCACCACGCCCCTCTATAGCAGCTTGTATGACCTCCGTGGTTCTATTACTCCACCCTCACCTGCCAATCCTCTTGGGGACCCCTACTTCTCCCCCTCTCCCCCTCTCTTTGCCCCCTCGGGGGCTCCACCTCCTCCAAATTCCTCTCTAGTGGTCTCTCGCTCCTTGTCCCCCACCCACTTCCTGTCAGGGACTTCATCCCCACCACTCCACCCCATTCCTCCACCCACTTGCCTGAGTTACCCCCACCTCCCGCCCCCTTCACCCACCAAACCCTTTGCCTCCAAACCACTCCCATACTGGACCAAGTATGATGTTGCGGATTGGCTGGGCTACCTGAACCTGGGTGAGCACAGGGAGCGATTCCTAGACAACGAGATTGATGGCACGCACCTGCCCTCTCTTACCAAGGACGACTACCTGGACCTGGGTGTGACCAGGGTTGGCCATCGCATGAACATAGAGAGGGCACTCAGGAGAGTGATGGACAGGTGAGAGGAGAGATAGAAGGGGAGGCAGAGAGACGCAAGGGAGGACAGCAATGGAGAGGGATTAGGGTGAGAAAGGGGTAGTGCATGAACAAAAAAAGCTAGTACAGATGAGGTAAAACATTGATATGCTATTGATTGCTAACTTCTGGGAACATTTGGAGTGGACCGCTGCATGAGGTCCAGGATGGCATGGGGAAGGAGAAGGAGAACAGAAAGGGGGATGCGGGTGAACGAGAGAAAAATTATTTCCTTATACTTTCCACCTTCCCCCCTATCATCAGGCTGTCTTCTAGCACTTTCCCCATTTCTGCCCTCTCTTCTCGAGATGAACGGACAGACAGAAGGAGAGATGAGGCCAACCGGAGTTGAGAGGACAGGAACGATGAGGTGACAACTGCTGCCATCAGAGATTATTCCCTGAATTAAGAAAAATGCAGGAAGAAGTGACTTTGACATCAAACTGCCGACTCGCAGATGGAGAGATACAGGAGATACGGAGAGAATTGAAGGCCTGTCGAACTGTGAACATGCCTGCGCTTGCGTGTGTTTCAGTCAAAGAAAACATGAACACCCACATACACATCCTTACATATCAACATCTAAACAGAACACACTTAGTTTGAGCTTGCAGGCACTCACAAGGTGATCAAAATGGAAATAGTTGAATCAAATCGGGGAAACTAACTCTAACTCTAAGAGGATACCCAAGTTCAACATGAGAAGGTAACATATTACATAACTGAGCCAAATAATTTGAGGGAAACAATCAAAATGCTCTTTAGCTTTCCTGTTTTTCTGTAGTTCTATAGGAAGAGATAGGGAGAAAGAGAGATATTGAAACCTCCTTTGCTATCTTTCTCTTTTTCTCAGATTTTCAGCTGAGTCTGTATTACCGGCAAATATTTACTAATGGTCTCGTTTATAGAGTAGGTTCAATGGAGACCAATGCAGGGAGGGCAAGTACTGACAAACCTGTCTGGCATGACTAGGGAAGCCCTTAAAATAGAGGTCAATTTAACAGCAGGCACTTATTTGGTAAGACTGTGTTTATGCTTGGGTTCCTGTTGTTTGTGTGTGAGTGCGTGTGCGCATACTTGATAATGTGAAAGGTTATCACTAGAGGCATGACCGTGATTTATGTGTTTTTACCTCACCAATGGAGGGATTCTATTTTGCCAAAGCCAGATTGGGGCTTGTGCTTATCTTGTATTTCACTAGAACTTCTTTACCTTCTCATGTCTTATAACGAAATAATATATATATATATACATAAAAATATATAAATATATATATACAGACTGGTCACTGTATTACGAACCCGTAGCAAAAATAAGTGCCCAGACCAACGTAACAGACACACAAACGCTCTACCACTCACACACATGCACTCAGTACATCCTCAGCCTACTGATAGCAACAACACCTGTCGATGACGATACACTCATCTCTTTTATTTATATAACACATAATGGGACACAATAAAATATCTATGTATGGATACAAGATGAAGATAGCTAAAACGCAAAAAATCTTTTAAAGAAGGAAGATGATACAACATTGTATAAAGAAAAGTATATATATATACTGAAAATTTATCAACATTTTTACCACAGACTCTCAGAATATAGAGGTGACTACGACTTCAACGAACCTATCAAGGATTTCAAGGCTCCATTTTAAAAGAGGAGACAACATGGAGACGAGGGAGAGGGAAAACCAAACTGCCTGTATTTCTTTCCAAGTCACTCTCCCTCTCTCCTTCCAAAAAACACTCTTTCTATGGAGGCAAGGCAAGACGAACATGCACTCTGACATGGGTGAGGGATATGTGCTAATACCTGTTTTAATACGATGATTGTTCCTATAACAGTTTTTAAACTCTAAGTGGGTCTGGAGTTCTGTTGTTGATTTAACAAGAGATAATGTTATTTATTGCAGTCACTGTTCTCATCGTCCTTGCTGTTATCGCTATAAGCTGCAGTGTTTCTTGTTTGTTTCTGAGCGCAAATGCTGGACAGGTGTTTATGCTTGAGTTTTTACTTTTTTTTTTTTTTTCTTCTTTTTTTTTAAAATTTGTGACCACATGCAACGTGTTCAGATCTTTGGTACCTCTAGGACTTAAATTAGAGACAAGACTTTCATATCTTACAATGTCCCTCAGCCTCCTGCTTTTCCCTTCCAACACAAAATTACTGTGTCATCACTTTGTATGCAAGGACTATCAAGAAGTTTGTGTGTGGCAGTAGATATACCCTTTACGTTCATATTCCATCACTCGAATTTATAAGTAAATCTAGTGACCTCCAGCCCTCATGTCCCACTCAATCAATTAAAAGGGCTCCTCATCATCACATTGCACCTTTCATGAGTTATTCATCTTTTTTTTTTCTTCCTTTCATCTGCTGTCACCTTGAGTCCCAACCACTAACGCCTTCTTCACCTTTATGTTACCTTTCTGTCTGTCTGTTTCAGGACCATCAGTAAAGATTTCGCCCCTTCATCTCACTCTGCCCATCTTGCATCTGTTCGTCTTCTCAGAATGAATGTGGGATCTTGCATCATTCATCACAGCGCTCGCTTTACCTTAATCACCCATATTGGACAAAACGATTGAAGAACTTATTGTATTTTTGATGTTTAAGACTGGTAAGTATAGTGTGTTGATAACAGTAAGGACAATGAAAGAATTTATCATTCTGAGATGAAAAAAAAAAGGATTCCAAGTTTTAAAGAATCTCTGTCTTCCAAATGTTTAACATGAGTTTAACATGTAATCGAATCATGCTTTCTACACATCCTGTTTTCCCTGTTGTCTCATCTTTCCACAGTCAAATTCATCAAACCAATTCGCTTCAATAGCAGCTGGTGTTGTACTCTGATGAACGGTAAATATTCTCACTTTCCAGTATTGTCCACTAGGTGGAGTAAAAGTCACACAGTTCTCACCTCTCTGGCAATTTTAGTCGAGCGTCTGAACGAAGGATTGGACGATGTGAAAGACAATGCAGAAAGGTATTTCTGGTCGGGAAAGGGAAATATTTAAGCCTTTGTTCAGTCCTCCAGCTCTGCAGCTCAGATTGTCAATATTACAGCTTCTAATAATACAACAGTATTCCGACACGCTTTCACACTGCAGAGATATGCATAATCATTCTGAGGATACATGCACATTGAAGATCACATGGCCATTAAAGGGTCTGGGCAGTGTGACCTAGGAAGAGGTCACGGATCACACACAGGAGCAGCTGATGCAGTAGCCGTCCAGGGTGTGCAGAAAGCATCGTTTTTCTTTTAAATTGAAGAAAATTAACTATGAACAGATAAGAGGTTATTTACAGAATATATATGTGTATGCGATTATACATATTCATATACACATATGAAATACAAATGTTTTAAGAAATGAATAAAGGTTATTAGAATTATAATAAAAGATGCAGGAATTACTTTGAGTGGTTTGTGCTTTGTTTGGCATTTTTGTTATTTGGTATATGGATGTTTTAAACTATACAGTTCTTATTAAACATTTAGCAAGGTGTAAATTTATATTGGGAAAAAAGGAACAACAAAAATAATAGGCTAAGTGTTTGCATATAATATGCAAGCCAAAATAACAGCTAATTTTACACAAATTAGCCACTTCTTAATATGGAGTGTAGCTTTCTTGCATGTTTTGTGATAGTTATGCCAGCTTTGTACCGAGTAGTGAAGCTAAAAATCCTCCAAGTCCGGCACGTTCTCTGGCTTTCCATCATCTAAATAAAAGACTGATTTAGCTCTTCACACTAGAACAACTCATACACAACTATAACAGAAGATGCAAACATTCATAGATGCTCAAGGCGGCAATACACTTCACATCTTAAGAAAAAAACGGAATTAATTTTGGCTTATGCAGATTCTGAATGGCAGGAAGGTGTTTACATGTTTCCTTTACAATCTTAAGTGAGCACCAGGAGAACAGGAGCCCTCTGCTGCTCATTCTCTCTCCTATTTTCCTCATCTAGACATACTGGGATTTTACGTGTTCACTAATGGTTTTCCTGCAAACATTTTTCTACAAACAATGAGGCAATATTGCATGATGGAAAACACTAAGCAAATAAAATTGATTTTTAATTACTTGCAACTGGGGCTTCAATGCCTGCTCCTTGGGGGCCACAACACTGCAGAGTTAAGCTCTAACCCTTGTATCTCTAACTCTGAAATTCAAAACTTTTCAATGCCATCAGCCACCAAATTAAAATAAATGTAAGGGTAAATAGAGGAAGCTATGCATTGATGATTGACTAAAACCAGTTAGGCCACTTAAATAAAACCTAAAGTTTAAACTGCCAAGTTTAACAGGGTTCACACCTTTTTTCCCCCAGTCATACATACACATTATATTTATTTATATATATATATATATATATATATATATATATATATACACACACAGGTGCATCTCAAATTAGAATGTCGTGAAAAAGTTCATTTTTTCTTGTAAGTTATTTCAAAAAGTGAAACTTTCATATATTTTAGATTCATTGCATGTAAAGTAAAACATTTCAAAAGTTTTTTTTTTTTTTAATTTTGATGATTAGAGCTTACAGCTCATGAAAGTCAAAAATCAGTATCTCAAAATATTAGAATATTTACATTTGAGTTTCAATAAATGACCATCCATACAGTATAAATTCTGGGTACTTTGAAACCACAATAATGGAGAAGACTGCTGACTTGGCAATGATCCAGAAGATGAACATTGATACCCTCTTTGTGGAGGGCATCAATGTTCAAGTCACAGAGGGTCATTACTGAAAGGTGTGGCTGTTTACAGAGTGCTGTATCAAAGCATATTAAATGCAAAGTTGACTGGAAAAGAAGAATTTGGGTAGGAAAAGGTGCACAAGCAACAGGGATGACAGCAAGCTTGAGAATACAGTCAAGCAAAGCTGATTGAAACACTTGTGAGAGCTTCACAAGGAGTGAACTGAAGCTGGAGTCAGTGCATCAAGAGTCACCACGCTCAGACATCTTCAGGAAAAGGGCTACGAGCCACTTCTGAACCAGAGACAACTTCAGAAGCGTCTTACCTGGGCTGTGGAGAAAAGAACTGGACTGTTTGTCAGTGGTCTAAAGTCCTCTTTTCAGATGAAAGTAAATTTTGCATTTCATTTGGAAATCAAAGTCCCAGAGTCTGGAGGAAGAGTGGAGAGGCACAGAATCCAAGCTGCTTGAAGTCTAGTGTGAAGTTTCCACAGTCAGTGATGATTTGGGCTGCCATGTCATCTGCTGGTGTTGGCCCACTGTGTTTTCTGAAGTCCAGTCAACGCAGCCATCTACCAGGAAATTTTAGAGCACTTCATGCTTCCTTCTGCTGACAAGCTTTATGGAGATCTGATTTAATTTTCCAGCAGGGCCATTGGCACCTGCCCACACTGCCAAAAATTGCCAAAAGCTGGATTCAATGATGGTGTTGGTGTGCTTGACTGGCCAGCAAACTCACCAGACCTGAACCCCAAAGAGAATCTATGGGGTATTGTCAAGAGGAAAATGAGAAACAAGAGACCAAAAAATGCAGATGTGCTGAAGGCCGTTATCAAAGCAACCTGGGCTTCCATACCACCTTAGCAGTGCCACAAACTGATCATGCCGAATTGAGGCAGTAATTAAAGCAAAAGGAGCCCCTACCAAGTATTACATATACAGTAAATGAACATACTTTCCAGAAGGCCAACAATTCCTTTCTAATTGGTCTTATGAAATATTCTAATTTGTTGAGATAGTGAATTGGTGGGTTTGTTAAATGTGAGCCTAAATCACAATTAAAAGAACCAAAAGACAAACTACTTCAGTCTGTGTGCATTGAATTTAATACACGAGTTTCACAATTTGAGTTGAATTACTGAAATGAACTTTTCCACGACATTCTAATTTATTGAGATGCACCTGTACACACACTTTCATGCTCACATCACAGCAGTTGACTACAACTACACATTTTAAAAATCAAGCACTTCAATGTACCATAAACTATAATAAGCATTGACAATTTTCAATGTCTGTAGGAACCCTAGTTCAACAGCACTCTGCAAATCATGTAATCTGAAAACAGTAAGTTTGAGCTCTCAAAAATGTCATTTAATAGTCAAAAAAAGGAGCAAACTTACAATATAAGTTACATAAAACAGTTACAAATATTTACAATCGTTACCAGCAGTTGTATTGTCGGGAAAAACAAAAAACAAACATTTAACAGCTTTTGTCGAAAGGCGGAAGCTCGTCCACAGGCCACACTCACGTGTCACCAGATTCCAATCTGTAAGGAAAGAATAGTGTTTTAAATCACGCATGTCGAATTTAATTCCTTTTTTCAAATTCCATTTCAACAGCGCTTCTCAGGTACTGCCATGTCAGGAGCAGAACCGCACCATGTCTTCACATGAGTTCAGAGCCCAGTGCTAAAACATCACAGAAGCATTTTACAACCTTAGTTTATTTTAAAGCGATTCAGCTGCATCTTACCTCAAAGCAGCAGTGAAGCGTCCTGGTATACTCGGTCTTCTGCAAAAGAAAAAGCAGATGTCCACAGGTAAGGCTAGCATTAATAAATGTTTTTGAAGTTAATTCGCCGCAAACGCACCTTAAAGACACATTGAATAGCAATAATCACATTTACGCCGATAACTAAGCACACTATCCGCTCACGTGGGGCATATCATCTACACGCGCCATGTGGCGACTGTAGCGCTGACTAAACAACCAAAACAAACAAACAAAAAAAAAAAAACATTAACCTAGTAGTTTTATGTTTATGATCATCACGACACATATTCCTGATAAAACAATAAATACATGCTTGACAACGAAACGCAATACCAAACACTTACCTACACATACTGCACCAACTTGTACCACTGCAGACTGAGAGATCTTCCACCCGCAGTGTAGCGGTTTATATATCCTGAGTAGGACCTACTTTTAGGCGTCCGTTAATAGCGCCTTTACAAAATTCAAGCAGATGGAGCTCTGGGCCCGTATTCTTAAGGATTCTAAGAATCCTCTCAGAGAGCTCCTAATTTTGCTTAAAAAATTCTACGTAGGAGTCTTAGCTTAAAAGCGATTCAGGACCAATCTGAGAGCAACTCTGAGCGAGAAAAATACAAAACATTTTATCTTAGTGAGGAGGCGGGGCTGACCCCGTTGCTAGCTATGACACAGTCTTTTGAAGACTGTGATTGGTTGGTTGTCCAAGGAAATAAAAGAGCGCTTTTAAGAGTAGGGTCTGTTATAATAGGAGATCATGATCCGCACTCACGAGAACAGTATTCCATACATTTTATTTTACATTCATTACTGATGGGAAAAGACACAAATGTTTCGGCTCAGGAGTGCGCTGAGGAAGCTTTGAGCCGAAACATTTGTGTCTTTTCCCATCAGTAATGAATGTAAAATAAAACGTAAAAAGAAGACTGTTCTCTTGAGCGCGCATCATGATCTCCTATAATAAGTAACTTAACAGACTGACGCACCAAAATAAAAAGATCAAGTGACGGAGAGCGCGGTGCAAACGGCGTTTGCTTATTATCCTTTGAAATTACAGGTGTAATTTTTCCTGTTTTACCGTTCTCTCTCTCTCTCTAATACACACACACACTCACACATTTTATATATATATATTCTTTATTTTTTACTTACCATGCTGTCACACTTAACGTATTTCATAGGAAATGAACAGCGACACAGTAAGGTTCTGAAAGGGCTGTAACAGACCCAAATCGTCACTGCTGCACAGTTGCATTTTTCCAGTTGCCAAATATGTTAATGTAGTTAATGTAGTGATTACGTCCATTTCTGGCGCTATGGCATTTCTGCGGGGTGTCTGAGATGTTAGCGTGTCTCTAGTAAGATCGGTCACAAACATAATCCCTGCACCATCTAATGTGTAGCGTCTTATTAACTCACTGTCATGCATTGTGTGCAACACTTTTCTTCTCCCTCTTCATGTTTCGTCCATTTTCTCCACTGCTAAAGAAACTCTTAAACCTCTTAAAAGTCCTCGTCCGTACTCCTAACAATTTCGGACCTTAAGACCTCTTTTAGGGTTAGATGCTTTCTAGTTACTTTTTCTTTACTAGGATCTTTTCTTTAAATTTAAGAGGAAACACCCACATTTCTAAGAATTTTCTTAGAATTTTGTTACTAGGAGCAACTCTTAGCACTAAGATTTTTCATGAATACGGGCCCTGGTGTAGTTACAAACATGCTGTTTAAAAGTGATCTTCCTTCTTACTAGATATTTTGGCTTTGTTATTAATTTAATTCACTGCTTTTTTTCTAAATTGTATCCTCTGAATTTGGAATAGTACGTTAGTACTTTATAATACTAACGTTAGTTTGAGAATAAAAAGTTTCGCTTGGTTCATCGAGCTGTATACGCCAACAGGTTTTGGACCTTTAAAAGCAAAAATCATATCACTGGATCAACAGATACCCCACTATACAGGCTTTTATGATATGTTTATACTTTATTTGAACTTATATGTATTTATTTTTGTTTATAATGTGATGGCTACAACCACTATTAGTTAATAAATGACGATTACAAGGATGATTTAAGAAATCTATTGCTTGTCATAGATAGGCTTTACAATTATCATATTGTTTTCATATGATTTATTTTCAGATTGTGTTCTTTTTTGTATTGTTTTCTACCAGCTAAATGTAATATATTGTAAAGAGATAACTAGGTTATGTGGTTCTGTGGAGAGGGGCCAGGGTGGGATATTTGACCCCTGTTCATGACCACTTTGTCTTTATAAGAATAGCACAGAGATAGAACAGATTATATTACTACTCAAAATGCTATTACTATTCCTGAGATTATAAAAATATAATTGAACCATGCATACAGAGATAGTTGGGATGGGCTCTTGTCAGTGTGTACAACAGCTGCCATATTTGTAATACTGAGTCACAGACCTTTTGTTCAACACAGTCTGAGGGTCTTCTCTCATCTTCCCCTCCCTAAGAACCACTGGATGTGCCAGGCAGCTGTTGTGTGGACCTCCTGAGACCATGGGGATTGTGAGCATTTTTGAGGTAGGTAAGTTGTGATAGTAATAAATGTAGCTGGGTGACACTTTATTTCAAGGTGTTCTTGTTACACATGTTGCATGTACTATTAAAATAACAATAAATTATGCATAATTACATGCAAGTAACCCTAAGCCTAATCCTAATACTAACCATATAGTAAGTACATGTAGTTAATTAAATGTATAATTACACTGTATCAAGGACACCTTCAAGTAAAGTGTAACCTGTAGTTGTTACAAAACACAAAAATTCACAGAATATGAAATCTGTAACACAGTATGGTTTCATTAGTTAATATTACTTGACTACATTAGTTGACATGAACTGTCGATGATCAATGCTTTTACAGCATGTATTGATCTTAGCTAATGTTAATCTTAACATTTACTAATACACTCTTGAAAATGAAAATTGTATCTGTTAACATTAGTCAATGCACTGTGAACTAGTTTTTAAGTAACAGTAACAAAGGTTAATAAATGCTATAAAATAAATGCTTATTTTAACCTTGCTTTTGTTACCATGAAATTTAAGTAAAAACGTGTGCAACAGGTGTGTGTCTTTTTCTAGGGTTATTCTTGAATGAAACACATCCAAACTAATTGTCTGGACTGAACCCACTTCATTACCACTTTACTGTGAGGAGCAACTCTGTGCTTAAATGAGAAGGAGAGGGAGAGAGAGAGGGAGAGGGAGGAGTGTTGTCATGTAGTTTGATCCACAGAGCGAAAAGTCTGGTCGCCCGCAGCTGCTTCGGAAAAAGGGGGATCTGGAGAGAGGGAGGAGAGAAAGAAAGTGACAGGAAGCCACCTCATTAAACACTGACAGCGGGTCAAAGACAGAAGAGAAGAAAGAGTGTGTCCAGAACACACCATAACCATATGGTGGTCTTATAAAGTGGGAAAATCCAGCAGAAAAGGGGTGGTCTGTTACTTCAGAAAAGAAAAAGTGTGAACTAAAAGGGAACTTTCACTGAAAAAGTTAGAGGTGAGTCTGTTGTCTCCTTTTTCTCTGTTCTTCTGTTATTTGTAATGTGTTTGTATCAGGTTAGATCACATTGCATTGATGAGTTCTGCAGAATTCATATACTATTTCTGTCTGATGCATTCATAAGTTGCTATATATTTCTTCAGTGTGTGGGTGTGTGTTGAGTTATGTGTGACACTCAAAACGGGGACAGGGGGAGGAGAGAAAAAGAGAGCCAGGGTGGGTGAGGGGTATGGGGGTTTGAGGGGCTTTGAAAAGGGGGAGAAAAGAGAAAATAAGAGGAGAGAAGAGGGAGATTCACAGCAACATCATGATGACATTTTCAGAGAAATGGGTCATTCCCTCCTCTCCAGTTACAGGATCTTTCAAAACTTTCAAATAGTTTTTGGTCTCCATTTTGAATGTACTATTTTGTCCTTTCCAAAATGCAGTTCTTTATAACGTGCAATTCTAGATGCTGTTTTTCTTGGATTACCTCTACAGTTCAATCTACTTTTATTCCCAAGTAGTGATCATTCAGTCAAGTAGATGTGTTCATCCTTTTATTTAATTGTACATAAAATTAAGTTTTTATCATGGATTATGTAGACTAAACAGAGATGGGTTATAAAGATTATAAACCCTCCTGGAGACTGTTGCAGTAGGTTAACCTCACACAAAAGGCTGAATCCAAAACAGGTAACAATGGAAAAAATGAAAATACTGTTATCACAGAGTCACCCTCATGTTGCTTCAAACCCGCATAACTTTCTGTCTTCTTTGGAACAAAACAGGAAAACTTTTGATGAATGTAGTTTATTATTTTTCATGCAGATGCGAATGCAGACAAAATCATTTAATCTAAAAGAGCATCATATAGAAAATTGGCTTGTGCAATATATTTTTATACATCTTCTGAATTCATATGTTTTGAGTGAAAAACAGATTAAAATATTTATTAAGTGAAAAATCTACCCCTTAATATTCACCCTATCTGTTTTCTAAACGCATCATATTGATCGATTCATCAATGGATGTTTAATTTTATTTTTATTTAATTTTATTTCTAATTTATTTATTGAGCTGATCATTTTTAATCAGAATGTCATATCTGAATCTTTTGGTGAAATGACAGAATTTCTCAAATCGATGAGTCTGCACAAAACCTGCCTCTTTCTTACAGTTGACCAAAAACCTGCATTTACATCTGCCTCCATCCAATCAACAAACGATGGATAAAAAGTCCCCGTCCTACTTTTTTTTGTCTTTTTTTCATAATCTCTTTCACTCTGATGTACGTCACAATATGGAAGAAAAGATGTCATTGCAACTTTAAGAACTCGATTCATTCGCATGTTTTTTTTCTAACTAAATTAACAATTAATTCCAATGATCCAATCTAAAATAACATACATGTCAGTCTATTCCTCACACAAAGCTACAGAAGACTTGGAATATAATGAATGAATCATATGAACCACAGGGCAAGTTGTGGCCTAATGGTTAGAGAGTTGGGCTCGTAACCAGAAGGTCGCCGGTTCCAGCAGGAATTGAAGGTGGGGATTGTGAATGAACAGCACTCTCACCACCTTTGATACCATGACTGAGGTGCCCTTGAGCAAGGCACTGAACCCCTAATTGCTCCCCGGGTGCTGGAACAATGGCTGCCCACTGCTCTGGGTGTATGTTCACTACTGTGTGCATGCACTTGGATGGGTTAAATGCAGAGGACAAATTTCAAGTATGGGTGCATCATATTGGATGCTTAAAAACTTCATTGCCTGTTCAACAAACCACATTTTTCAAAACATATTTTGTCTTAAAACAAAGAAAATCGAGTATAATTAGAAGAACAAGAGCATAAAAAAAATAAAGAGAATTTTTTATTTTTGGGTGAACTGTCCCTTTAAGCTCATCCCTGCTCATATTCACTGAGAGCACAAGACTGTGTGGAGGGAGAGGAACAGAGGGGGAACAGGAAGTGAGGTTAAAGTTCAAATATAGAGTCATTTACTATACCCATGACCCCTGCAGTGGGAAAAGGCGATAGGATGTAAAAATGTGGGATAAGGCACTGAGGCCCATGAACGCTCCGAGAGGGAGAGAGAGTGTAAAAGACAAATAACAGCTTGTTCATGAACTTCCCTTCTGTCATCTTGTTCCCTCTCTATGTCTTGTGACAAAATGTGGTTTACTACATTAACAGAAATGGCCACAGGCATGTTGTGCTGTCTGTGGCGTGTGTTCAGGGCAGCTCAGACATGTGCCTGTGTGGGCATGTCAGCCAGCCACATGTGCCTATGTTTGCAAGCATATGTGTCAAAGAATTCATCAACGTGTGGTTTTTGAATTGAACTAGTGTATTTGTGTGTGTTTGAGTATGAGTTGGTGTTGATGAACTTTCACCCCATGTTTATTTTGGGATGGCTCAAATGTCAAAGCCCAGCGCTTTGGATCAAGGCAGATAGCAGTGGAGAGTATTAAGCACTATCTGTCTGACTATAACCTACTTTAGCACTCACATCTGCTTTGAGCCATTTCATTTTTCACACTTTAACTAGTCAGTAACACAATTTTCATCCAGAAAGCTCTTTGATCCTCTGTAAACAACCTTGAATATAGCTATCCTCCTTTCTTCAAGAACTAGAATTCAAGACCATTAAACTTGTTTGCTGGAGCCACGCACTTTCCGACGCAGTTCGTAAACTGTAGTTTAAATAAAAGAAAGCTTGTAAAACACAACGCCCTCCAAGCATGCTATTAGACACAGTGTGCGATTCAGCTCCGTCACACATATCTGACTATTGTCTGCCTGTTAAGACAAGCTAGAAATAAATTCCAGCCATTTGTCCCTCTGGCATGTCGACTGAAGAGTACTAGCCCAATTACTGACCTCTATTTCTCACAGCTAAATGAAGAAGAGAAAAAAAAAACTACTAGTAATTTTGTTCTAAAGTTCCATCAGTAACTTTTTTTTGTTTGTTGCACCAGGCATTTTGGACTTATATTGACTCCTAGTGGTGTGGATGCAGCATCACACAAAATAAATATTTTTGATTATCGATGCCACCTTAGAAATGTGATATTCATTAGTCAGCAAGGATAAATTTTTTCCACAAATGAAAGTATCCAAGAACAGGGGAGTACGGAGGTAAAGTGAATAGTATTTAGCTGGTCATGTGATCTCAACATGGCGGCTTCTATGAGGCGACCCGTCTTATGTAGATTAAAGCACTGCAGTGAATATAGGTGATTGTAAACATTTTTCAAAGGTAATAGAACAGGAAAATGGAAAATTAGGAAAATGAGTGCACCTCTAATGCCTTTAAATGTTGTTTGTCATATCTCTATTCCAGACTCCATCATGTCAACGCTCTCGGCAGAGACAGGCCCTGAGGATGCCAACAATCAGAGCTTCTGGATGGTAAGTGAGAGGGGGAGGAAGGACAGCAATGACTCAGACAGGGTGGTGGACCTCTAGAAAATACCATCCACTCCTGCTTTGTTATGTATGTGTTAGCAGAAAGAAATGCATGTGGGTGATGTAGCTTGACTTGGTTTTAACAGCTAAACAGCTGGAGCAACATCAGATGACAAGATTTGTTTGGACATTAAGTGGAACGCTTCACAAAGGCTTCTGAACACTCTACATTAACCAAATGAAGATTAATATTCAAGTGAAGTCTGTTTCACTTCTTTGAGACTACTGCAGCATGTTTTATGGTTCTTTAACCTTTAATCTCAGTCTATAAATTTCATCTATTGTGCCTCCACCCATTTTAATTAGCTCAGCTTTTGTCTCTCAGCTCCCTAATTGGTTTGCTGTTCTGCTCTCCAGAGCTACTGGGAATCAAGCAGAACCTTGCCTTTTAATACCTTTATAAATATTGTATTTTTTTAGACTGTAGCAATTCTGTAGTATTTTCACATTTGGCATGTTCAGAAGTCTTTCTGTCTTAACCTTAAAACACCCCAACGATAAAAATGAGGTGTATTTGCTCTTGTGTTGAAATTTTAAGATTTAGTTTTCAGTTAACACTCCTAACCGATCCTTATATGATAATAATATTGGTAATTACGTGATGATACTGTATATATAATTACATATAGGCACTATTAGCTGTCATGTTCAGACTTATGTTTAGTAAGAAAGTAAATAGCAAGCTGTTATTTAGCAGTTGCTTTTATCCAAAGTGATTTCCAGTATACTTATTACAGTGACGGCCCCCTTGGGGCAAATTGATGTTAGTTACTCACACACATGCACTTGTTACTGAAGAAGACTTTGTCTTCACCGCTGTTGTCTTTATTTTGAAGTAATGCTATTTTCTATCCCCTAAGCCTCTTGGAAACCCAAAAGAAAACAGAAAGCGTTTTTAGATTTTTGTTACGATTCTATTTAATCTGTTTATTAAATAGATTTATATTCTTTCTCCTTGGGGCAGTTGGCTGATCCCCATAATTTAGATAATTTGGGGTTTTACTGTTTATTTTTGGGACCGAATTATCATTAAAATGTGTTTTCATTGCTAAAAAGTAACTTGCATGTAATTGTATCCCACATATCCACTGTAGGTGAGTTTTATCTGATGAATATTTATGGAGTTTCCTGTGGTGATTTGTTGTTATGTTATCAATAACATCTAGAGCTCTCTGAGAGCTGTATGAAGCTGTTTAAGATTCTCCTCAGCTCTCTATTTAGCCTCAGCTCGTTTTGCTGAGTTGCCATCCCATCTGGAACTTGGCCAGTGCTATGGTTTGGGGTGAAAAGCTCCGACCAATGATGTTCAGTCAGTTTACAACAACCACGCTGCTATCGCCTGCAAGGGTTTTGTTGCATGTCCTACCTTGTAATTGGCTGGCCGCTGACCAGAACTGAGCGCTGTAGGGTTTCTGTGTTCATCCTAGATGCCGTGATTGGTCAACCACAGCACTGGCTTTAGATTACAGTGATGAAATGCAGAAAGTCAAAATTTAATGGGGTTGATTTTTAATAGGCTTGTCTGTTCAGTTAAACAGTTCTGTTTAGACATTGTGCAGCTTTGAGTCCAGCTGAATGTTATATTCCGTTTGACAGGGATCGTGTTATTTGTTTGATTTCTGTGATTCTCTGATTGGTTGGCAGGTGCTGCTCTGCACCGCTCTTGGCCGGAGTTGAGATTCCTCAGCTGTTTTTACTTTTTTCTCAGACTGGGAAAATACGTGGTGCAAACCACAGCTAAGAGAGAGAGAGAGAAAGAGGAGGAACAGACAAAGAATAGCACAGAAGGAAGATGTAGAGGAGAGAGATGAATTGATAAAATTGTGGGGGAGCTGCTAATAAAATGGAAGAACACGCTCCACATCAGCAAACACGACGCCCATTCTGGAAATGTCATTATGTTCACCCTCCTCCCTCATTCTCGCTCATTTATTGTATTATTGCAGTTAATCAACCCCTTTCACTGCGCTGTCCATGTGATGCCCCACTTACCATGGCCTGAATTCTCTTGACTCATTGGTACTCGTCTAGTCACAGATGTTTTTTTTTTTTCGGGGGGGATAATGTTTGAATTGTGCTCTGGTTTTCCACACCACATGTTGTCTTCAGGCGTTTATATTAGAAACAAACCTTACGCTATACTGATAACTTGTCCAATCCATAGCAAACAAACCCAGTGACCCTGCTGGAAAAGAAATGAGGTCAGTCCCACAGAGGAAAGAGGGACATCTTCCCTGTGTTTCGACCTCTTAAACAGCCTATAAACCTTTAGCGCCAAGTCTTTCATTTTCTTTTCCCTCAATATTTTACAATTAACCTTACAGTTTTATCCATGTTCTGTCTGTCTGTCTCAGCCAGGAAACTACCACCTCACAGTGAAGAGGACCGAAGATGCCTTCCAGGCATGTAATGATATAGTGGCATGTTTCCAGGAGAGGGCCAGAGTCGAGAGACAGTACGCCCAGCAACTTAGTGAGTGGAGTACCAAGTGGAAACCCCTAGTGGATGCCAGTGAGTACTGCAGTTTTGATCAAGATATTCTGTACAAAAAACATATTGCTTCCTGCTGACTGTGCAGTATGTACTGTATACTGCATGTTATATAAAAAATTGCATGCATAATATTTGTAAATGATTGTAAATGATTTGTCACGTTTGCTTATGTTGTCTTTTTATAACATTACAACAGTTCTAAATAAATGCTAAATGATTATAATATTACTGTTATTTAACTAAACAAGTGGAGGAACAATCAATGATTAGTTTACTGTTTTTTTATTATTATTTTGAATTTTCAATCAAATGTTAAATGTTTAGAACATAATACTAGTGTATTTCATTTCATTGCATACTGTGCAGTATATATTGCATGTTATTTAAAAAACAGTATGCATAATAGTAAATTATAAATATTTTGTTTACTTTGCAACATTGCAACAATGCTGATAGTATGCTAAATGATTATGACATGACCTCATTATTCTAATTCATCAAGTTCAGAGTTAATATGATTTGTTTTGCATTTCCAATCAAATTTTTAAGCACATTGCTTACTGTGTACTGCATCTGATATTTAAAAATAATATGCCGTAAATAACAATAAATACACAGAATTAATAAACTATGCTAAGTGTATGCTATAATGTTGTCATGTGACTTTACTATGTTGTTCATCTGAGGAATAAAAATGATTATTTTTAATTTTATTTGATCAGATTTTGTCTAAGAATGAGTTCAGTTTTGACAGAATGATCAAATAATAAGTAGGCTAAATAATGAGAAGAAAGTGATATTTTATACACCACACTGGAAATGAATCATCAAATTTGCAGTGCATTGTGTGTTACAATATTTCCAATACGATATTTTTTTTAGCAGATGTGGGCCTTTAATGCATAATTTTGAGTACATACATACTGTGCATACTGCTTTTTCAAATATAAGAGTCTATCTTATATAGTTAAGGAGCTGTGACCTGTGTTTTATGTGAGATGCCCACATTTTTAGTTTAGTATCTGATGAAGATGTTTCTTTTTGTCACCTTAAGTGGTCCTCTCATTTATTTCATGAATATGATTGTTTTCATCTTTGTCCAGGTCCTCTCTACGGCTCTCTGTTACGAGCATGGCAGTGTTTCCTCTCTTCTGCTGACCGCCTCTCCTCACTGCACTCCTCCATCTGCCGTGCTCTGGTGTCAGAGGACGGAGATCGCATCAGGACATGGCAGAAGGAGACTTTCCATAAGAAGATATTTGGAGGTTTCAAGGAGTCCCAGGATTTTGAAACTGGTTTCTCACGTGCTCAGAAGCCCTGGGCCAAGAGACTGAAGAAGGTAATGCAAGCATTGCAGTTCTGGGGTTAAAATTTCACTCATTTTACTTGTTTTGTACACAGTATTGTAGGGACAAAACAAAACAAAAAAAAGTCTCAAGAATATGTATACAGTTTGCAATACTGTCCCCTGGCCTACATGAATCTGACCTGAATGTGTGTGTGTGTGTGTGTGTGTGTGTGTGTGTGTGTGTGTGTGTGTTTTGTGGCAGCTAGAGAAGGCCAAGTCAGCATTTCACAAAGCTTGCCGTAAGGAACACATGGCCCGTGAGCGGGAGGCCCATGCCCAAGGCAACCCTGACATTGCCATCGAGAAACAGAGGAAGATTCAGGAAGAGACTGAGCTGGCTCACCAGGAGACAGAGAAAGTGAGTGCTGTGTGAGGGAGACTGTCAGAAAGAAACACAGTGAGAGAAAATAATACAGTTTCAGATTGCCATTTATCATTCGATTGAGGAAAAGGAAGCAGAAAAAACATTTTGTTTACATTTACAGGCTGCAAAATGATGCAGTGAAATCATGCAACATAAAAGATTTAGCAATCCCTAATATATTTAAATCTAGTCTTATTTATGATGTGACATTTTTGATTGGCATTCAAGAGGATGGATGGATATGGATCAATATTTTTTTTTTTATTTGATTAAAAATACTGTAATAACATTTATATTGTGAAATATTATTACAACCTAAATAAATGTTTTCTATTTTAATATATTTTAAAATGTAATTGATTCCATGCTAATATGGTGCTCAAGAAAAATGGTTTATTTATATATATTTTTTTGTTTAAAAACTGATATTTTTGCAAAAGAACAGCATTTGTGGTCATTTATTATATAAATTGATTTTTTTTTATAGTTATTTATAAAAAGTTAATCATGCATTGTTTTTATTGTTTTGGACAATTTAAAAAGTTGCATTCAAAATCCAGTTCAGTCTGAAGTGGCACATAAACACAACTCACATCTTACTGGCTGCAAATTCCTGTTTGCAGGTGCGAGCCCGCTACGAGAAGGTTCTTGAGGAAGTGACACGTTATGCTCCGCGCTACATGGAGGAAATGGAGTCTATCTTTGACCAATCGCAAGAAGAGGAGAGGAAGAGGATAAGCTTTCTCAAACAGGCTTTCCTGTCCATCCACAGACACTTGGATGTCACCAATAATGAGAGGTGTGTAATAAGGGTTATACTGGTCAAATCTCAATATTACTCACAATGAGTAAATCATACAAGTTCTCTCTCTCTCTCTCTCTCTCTCTGTTAGCATAAAAGCCGTGTACAATGAGCTCCATAACACACTGATGTCCATCAGCGAGCAGGAAGATTTGCGCTGGTGGAAGAATACACACGGGCCAGGAATGCCCACTGACTGGCCTCAATTTCAGGTAAATACATGGTCAATATAATACGTTCATTTGACTGACATTGGAAGCCTTGCTCATTCAAATTACAAATGATCACAAAAATCACAAAAACAAACTGTAACACTTTAGGTCTAAGGTTTTCTTTTAATGGATTCTTGAGGGTGTTAAAGTGACGTCTTTGTTGTTATCTATGATATTTATGTATCTCACAGAGGCACATCTTCAAATAGACTACGCTGTGTTGTGCCAAAACCCATATTTTCTCCTTCACTCACTCCGTCTCTCGCTCTCTTTCTATTTCAGGAGTGGACTGCAGACAAGAAGCATAAAAAGGGAAAGAAGGAGGTGGAGCAGAAAGCAGTATTGATGGAGAGAAGGTCAGTTTACTACACTGATATTAGGCTGCTCGACTGTTATACACTACAAACCAAACTGGGCCTTTTTGAACTTCAGGCCTTGTTATTGTTTGCTGCTGTGTATTGACCCATTGCAAAGCTCAGTCTCCTTGGTTAATATTGCTCAGAGAAGCTTGACAAGGGATGGGTTGGAGATTGTGACAGTGTGATTTTCAGTAAAAAATGGAAGCAAGCACTGATTGGATATTATATCCAATACTGGAATGAATTGTGACATTGCAAAATGTTTTTCTTTACAAAAATCAGTCATTTATGCAGTATTGTGAGTAATACTGTGGAGACTGTGAATCAGAATTGAGGCAAATGCTGATCACAGTTAACTTAAAAGAGAAAACAACACAGTACAATAATTTGAATCTATGTGTAAATGAATTGATGCTAAGCTAGTAACATTAATATCCTTGGAGCAAATTCTTACTGAAGGTTCTTCATGATTTAAGATAGGTGATATACATTGTTGTCCACAGACTTCATGACTTCTCAGGAAGATTTGAAAAAGGGAATAAATCAGCTTTTATCTTCTCTGTGTATGTTCTGGGAACAACAAATTTTACAGTATTTTTAGATAAATTCTGTTTAAACCTATCCAAGGACAGTAATAGTCCGAAATGTTATTGTGTTTGGTATCCTTTTTAGACAGATGTGGAAAAAAATGTACCCTAAAATTGTCTTGTTCTCATAAACTTGCTTTACTATCCTTCTTTGGGTCAAGTGTTTCACAGTATTAGTTATATGGTTCTTAAAAATGCTATGTTTAAGAAATAAACAAATAGACAGTTATGTTTCTTTGATGTATTACAATGGAAGCCTATTTTTACCGCATAAGAAAAAAAACATGCACCAAAGTGAGTCATATAATTATGCCAAACAAGTTGAAATTCTGAGATACTAAATCATAATTATGAGTTAAAACTCAAAATGTAACATTGTATAAATTATTAGATGAAAAATAATAATTATTAGAAGATTTGTTTATAATTATGACTTTATTTCATTATTATCATTTTGACTTTCTCAATTTAAATCTCATAATTTGGACTTTTCATCTCATAAATATGAGTATGTCATCATTTCAACTTACTTATGATTTACCAAAGCCTGATTTTTTTCTGATGTGGCTGACATGGGCTTCCATAATTATCCAACAAAAGGTAACAAAAAGTTTTGTTTAAAACTATCCATCCACACATACAAGATTTAGAAGCATTAGAAAAGAGCAAAGGCTTCTCTGCTGATTTAGTGGATCGTGACGGTTGCTAAGGTAAGAGTGGTCAGCAACATTTTTAAGAAGGGGCTTATTTTAGTGACTGTCTGTTTTCCCTCCTCGTCTCAGTGCAATGATTGGAGGAGTGAGAGTCAGAGCTCTCTATGACTATGTTGGACAAGAGATGGATGAACTGTCCTTCAAAGCAGGTAAGCTGCCCTTGTTTATGTTTGTGTATTCATATATTATGTGTCTGTATGATGTATGACGCTTTATGTTTGTGTGTGTTCAGGTGAGGAGTTTCTGAAGATCGAGGATGAGGATGATCAGGGTTGGTGCAGAGGCATGATGGACGGAGGGAAAGAGGGCCTTTACCCTGCTAACTACGTGGAGGTGGTGTAAAAGCACAGGACACCATCGAGCTCCAGCTCTGGGGTCTGTCTACAGGCGCCCAGGTTTAAGCCTGTGTCACAGCCATTTTTATTGAAGATTGCTTTGTTTTCCCTGAACGGATGGTACACAGGTACGGGTTTAGAGTTGAATTAAGTGCGTTAAGTTGGGATGAGAACGAGAAAATGTTTCCAAAGTTCTTTTCACTACAATCTTACTTGAGAACATTGTAATGTTATATTTTATTGTGTCACATTGTAGCTTTAAGTCAAAATATACAGATTTTCATACGTTATCATATGATTAGGTACCGAGATGCTCTAATATATATAGCGAATATGAACTGCATTGTCTTGATGCTTGATGCATGAACCTACAGAGTATTTTAAGGACAATGTCTCACACCAAAGACTTCAGTGCTTATTTACATTTTATCAGTGACATATTTCTTCTGACAAGAATTACGTTCTATCTGATGCCTGTGTAAAGGGGGCCAGATGGTTATGATATCACCTACAGCTGCGAAGGTGTTAATAGGTATGATAATATGCTATTTCATCCGCTTTGGTCTTGCTGTTAAATGTCACTTGTCTCTCACATTTAGTAATTTTAGTTACACAAAGGCAGTACTAATCAAAATCATTTTAAAGTGATAGCTGGTGGGACCCATTATGGTCTCTTCTTGTGTATTTCTGTTGTGTTTTAAGATGTCAGTCTAACCAAAGAAAATGTATGCAAATGAGCACAGTGTTTGTTTGTGCCGTAGTGTGAGTAAATTACATTGGATCAGGGCAGTATTTTCTGCACCATCTCTAATCTAATGCGAATGCTAGCAGTATTAAAAGGGATACATATTACTGTGAGTCTTGTTCTTATTAATCATCTTGAAAAAACATTCAGTAAGCACATACACATTATTATACATAGAGACATTTTATTTGTACTGTGCATATTTCACTCTGTGCATGTCTAAGGACACGTGCTGGTGCAAATATATGGGGCTGGTTTGTGTAGGTGTGGGTGTAATACTCGGCTATAATTTGGGGACAATATTTTCCAAAAAAGATTATTAAATGTCTTTGAAAAAAGTCTCTTATGCGCACCAAGGCTGCATTCATGTGATCACAAATACAGTAAAAATACTAATATTGTAAAATATTATTACAATTTACAATAACTTTTTCATCTTAAATATTTTTGTTGTATTTTATTGTATTTGAAAGAAGTCTTTTTATGATCAGAAATACAATTAAAATACTGTAATTTTTAAATTGCAATTTAAAACCGCTCTTTATTTTAATATATTATAAAAGTTACATTTTTTTCCTGTGATGGAAAAGCTCAATTTTCAGCAGTCATTACTCTTCAGTATCACATGATCCTTCAGAAATCAATATGCTGATTTGCTGCTCAAGAAATACTTATTATTATTATCAATGTGTGAAGAGTTAATATTTTAAAGAGCTTAATATTTTAGTGGAAATTACAATACATTCAATGCAGTTTTTTATGATGAGTTGAATGTTCAAAAGAACAGCATTTATTTGAAATAGAAATATTTTGCAACATTACAAAACTGTCACTTTTCGATCAGTTTAATGTGTTCTTGCAGAAAATCATATAAGTTATATGTGTGTGGACTCATATATGAGTCAGCCTGCTCATGTATCTCAGGATTTTAGCTCCACTGGACCCCGCATCTTTTAATAGTGTCAGATCATTCAGTGTGTTGCCCTGAGTGGTTGTCACACATTCTCACTCACATACATGCTTTTCGTGCATCATGAGTACATGAGTCAGAAATGTTCCCACTCTGAGCCTGATTTTCCTAGGGTCAATTCCTTTCCCACAGTTTTGAGCAACATTAACCTTTCCCCTTTGCAAAAATAAGCACAGCCCATAAATGTGCTGATTACTGCTGGCTGTCTGCATAAAATTCCTCACAGGGAAAATAATCACGCTCATGCTAAGTAAAGCTGGCATAAGCTATGAGCAGGTCAATGATGCAACCAATTTCGTCCAAAAAATGTGCTTTTACTTTACAGTTTTTTAAACTCTCACAGACACACTGTTTGCCAAGCAAAAATTTAGGTGCTTACTTGCTTTCATTGCATGTGTCACAGTAACAGTGATGAGGAGGGCTCCTACTTATTAGTCCTAGTGAAGAAGCAGATGGAGGGGAAAAATTGTGCAGAAACCATTCATTTTATTCTCATTCCTTAAATCCTAGATGCCAGGACAATTGCTGCCCTACTGTCTATCCTTATGTAGCATCTACACCACCGTGGTCAGTGCTGGCAACACTTTTGCTATTTGGGTGGGTACTTTAACCAAACAGGACACTCGAGGGTTTTAAACTTCTTCACTAGCAGCTTTGGGGTTATTCTGAAAAAAAAAGGCTTTTTAAAATCACATTCTCCTGCTGAGTACATTTCTGCAGGGTTCCTGAGGAAAGGAGAAAATATGCCTTAATTTATCATTTCTGCCAATACTATCACAACAGAGCTTTACAAAGACATCATTAAAAACTTTAATGTGGATTCTACAAATCAGCATAGGCTAAGATGATATTGTTGTGATGATATACTCATTTTTGTATGTGTGTGTGTGTGTGTGTGTGTGTGTGTATATATATATATATATATATATATATATATATAGAAATAAGTTATAGAAATAGGGTTGCTGTTCCATTTTGAGTATGAGATGTTTAGTTCTCACTGGATAAATAGTAGTCTTATGACCTTGAATATCAATTAACTTCATGATCTGTGCGAGAATCGATGCATATCAAAGAAAGGAATTTATTTCTCTGAAAGGAATTTATTTATTTATTTGATATGCATCGATATTCAAGGTCACAAGACTACTATTTATCCAGTGAGAACTAAACATCTCGCACTCAAAATGGAACAGCAACCCCATTTCTGCAGTACATGGCAATAACCACAGTATAAGCAAACAGAATAAGTATATTTATGCTGTGAACACTGTGTTGTACTGTCTGTCAGAAAGAACACTATTCCAAACTCAACCCTGCTGGTCGTGGATGCTTTTATAGATCAATATTATTTTCAGCGGACACCAAGAGCCTCTCAAATTTCATCATTTGCTTGCCAGCATGTTCTCATAAGCTGATTATCTTACAATACTGATGTGCTCTATTTATCATTTTAAGTGGGTAATTGTTATGTAACTTCAATAGAAATACATAGCAAGGCCTAGATTCTGCTGTCGCGCAAGAGGTGTGAGTCAGCAGAGGGCGCTGTTGATTTATGACGCAATTAGCTTTGATAACTGGTGGTCTGTTACTGCTAAACCCATAAAAGCTGACATCAAACACAACTGGGTCTCGACCGGTTTTGCTTCGAGACCTAGATTTTATATTAGACATCAAGTGGCAACCCTATATCATAATGTTTGTTTTTGTACAAAGGTAAGTAAAATTTTTTATTGAAACACTGGAATGTATAAATACAATCATGAAAAATATGCAAATTATTAGATTAGACTGAAAACAACAGAAGTGTCATTTTAGGCCTAAAACAAACCCTGTGCTAAATATTGAATTATCATTAGCCATGTTTCTACGTAATAGATTAATCTGGTCCAAAATGTCAAGTTTTGAACCTTTTTTGACTGATTTGCTACAAGCTTTGCTATTTTAACTATGCGTAGTCACTAGTCAGTAGCATCTAGCATTGTTTTTCCCTGCTTTTCATTGTTAGATTACAAATATCAGTCCAACCCATTTTTTTTTTTCACCCACCAGTTGAAGCATTGACACAATCACCCTATATTTATGTGTATTTAAATCGTCATGTCATAAAGTCTACTAATGCTTTATGCAAACAAACATGCGTTGATGTATGTTGATGATTTTAACTCCATGCGTCTGTGATAAATGCACATAAATGTGTATGGATATGTGTGTGGGGGGTGACTCACGCTCTTCCAGCGAGGCACACACAGCATATGAGCAGTTCAGCAATCTGTCATTCACAGGCTCCCCCTCACTGTCCTGTGTGTGTGTGTGTGTGTGTGTGAGAGAGAAAAAGAGGGAGAAATAGAACGACAAAGGGAAACACAGTCACCCAGAGACATGGAGATTATATCCTTCTGTATTTGAGTAGCTCTGTGTGAGTTTGTTTTCCCTTGAACCAACACAGATATTTTAGTCTGTGTTTCTGTTAAATTTTACACAGAAACATGTCGCTAAATAATGTTTGATTATTGCAAATATTACACTCATAAATGAAAATTCTGTATTCATTTGCCCCTTTCACACAGTAATACCAGTAAATTGCCGTAAAATTATCAGACTTACTTTACCTGTAAAAACAAAAATGTTCACACAGGCAATGATGTTCCGTCTTTTTACCGGTAAAGCACCGTTCACACGTCAGTTTCAAAATACCGGTAAATTCTGTGACATCATCAAAGGGATACTTCACCCAAAAATCTGTCATTAATTATTCACCCTCATGTCGTTCCAAACCTGTAAGACCTTCAGGATAGTAAAACGATGCATGCCTGTGGTGCTGCTGACGCAGGAGCCAGCGTTCTGACGCAGAACATGCATGTGCTGTGCCTTGTTTACAAGCAGACCCAGGTGAAAAAAAGTGCACTTCCATAATGTACTTAAAGTGCTCTATTTTTACTGCACTAATTTTTACTTAATATACTAAAAAAGATTCTTTAGTACTTCTTAAGAAGTGGCTGACCATAAGAGAAGAAATTGTTGAATAAACTAATTTTTGTTTTCTTTGCACACAAAAAGTATTATTGTAGCTTAATAAAATTAAGGTTGAACCACCAATGTCACATGGACTATTTTAATGATGCCCCTATATGTTTCTGGGCCGTGAACGTGGTAGTTCCTTTGTTGAGGGTCAGAGAGCTCTTGGATTTCATCAGAAATATTGTAATTTGTGTTCCGAAGATGAATGAAGATCTTACACGTTTGGAAGAACATCAGGGTGACAGAATTTTTCATTTTTAGGTAAACTATCCTTTTAACCGGAAATGGCCTCTAAATGTCTGCACCTTCCGGTGTTGTGTTTGTAAGCATGAAGGGGTACATACAGTACGGTCAGTGTTTTTGTTGATGTCATTTTTGTGTCAAATGTTCACATTCATGCAGTGCTTTTGGCCCAGAGAGATCATAGATGCATCTGCGTCAGAATGTTATGATTGGCCTAGAGAGGCTAGACATCTTACATCAGTGCAATCTGAACTTGTACGTGCTTATACCGGTAATCTCGTTCTGCGTTCACACAGAGCACATTACTAGTAATTTACTGGTAAATTGCCAGAACGAATTTACCTGTATTTGTGAAAAGGTCCTATTCACACATGATCTCTTAATGATAATTTACTGGTAATTTACCAATAAAGACTGTGTGAAAGTGGCTATTTACTTAAGTTATTGCAAACCTGTATGAACCTTTCAGCTGTTGGACACAGTTTCTTCCTTCTGTTGTGCACAAAATAAGATATTTTGAAGAAGGATTTTTATTTCTGGAACCTGAGTGTAATCTGTTTTCCCTCATATGTGGCAACACTTTATTTAAACTAATCTGCATAAATGGAGCCAGCATTATACTTCGTATATCAAACCACGGACTCACACTCTTTTGTTTCATGCAATCATGTAATTGCGTCTCAATTACAGACTGTATAGTGAAAATTACCTCATTGGTATTATTATGACTGTAATGTTTTTGGTGAGTGTTTATCTTGTTGCTAGGCTGACTTTTTTTTTATGTGGTAGTGGACTGTTTTACTTAGTGGAAACTTTAAAATAATACACAGATATGAATCTAAAATAATTTAAACTCAAATCAATATTTCATGTCCAAATGTTTATTTATTTTGTGAAAAGCCATGTAATAAGTGAGATAATATAGTCACTTAGTCATTATTGTAAAATAAACCCTTTCAGGGTGATACCAGGTCACCCTGCCTGGGTTTATTTTCTGATAATGATCGGCTGGCTGTACATAACACCTCTTTAAAGCATATGTTCATAAGCCCATTCTGAAAAAAGCATAGCGACTAATCATGCACAAACAACTCTGAGAGAGCTTTGAAATACTGAAAAAAAAGCTTCAATTTAAAGCAAGACATCAGTCTTCACTGGTGTACAGCAAAGCTGCCTGACCCCTATCTGCTACCATTATTAGAAAAATACAAAAGATTTTTTGGCTGAAATTGGCAGCCAAAGAAAATTTCCACCAAGAGGACAAGTTCATCGGTCACTCTGACCCTGGAGCTGTGCCGAGAATGAGGAGAGTTATAAGACCACTCGCTGTGTCATCCAGTAACAGGTATATGCCACATTTTCAGCCTAATTCCATGTAGCCCAGTTAGGGTACAAATAAATGGTGTTGCAGGGGTGACTGAGATATCAGCATAGACATGATATGTTTTTTGTTGGTTGTTCATTATTAGCAAACTTGTGATGTAAAGCACACACTGATGGCAGGGAAAATACTGATTGGGTACCTCGCCCAAAAATGAACATCCTGTGAATCCTTATTTCATTTCATACTGAGCATTTCTCGCCAGATATCAATTAATTGAAACACTTTTGTAGAGAGGAACGGGGCAAAGATCCTCTTGATCTTTGTGCCTCTGACCAGCAATTACAAGAAACATTTTGTGGAGGTTATTGAGGGTCAACCAGTTATTAAATTGAAGGGTTCAAAAACTTTTTGCACCTTGCGCTATAAATACACTTAAATTCTTCAATCATGATTTGAAAATGGTTCATTTTGTGTGTGTGATGTGTTTAAACAAACTCTAAACATCCAAGGGGTCACATACTTTTTCTTGTAAATGTATTCTTTGCTCAAGAGCATGTTCTGGTATCTTATATCTCATCCAGTACCATCTGTGAAGCTCCTAAATGGCCTTTAACCCCTTAACTGTCACTCACAGTTTTGAACACAGACATTATAGTGCACTATCCAAACTTAAATTTTTATAATTCATGAACGAAAACATTTTGTAACATGATATTTATGTACCATTTCCATGGTAATATAATGTGTGATTTTAAAATGGGGTTCAAAGCATGAATTTTGAGATTTTAAGTTTTCAATTGATATATAATTTCTTATGATTTCTAAAGCGTGATAGGGAATAAGGCAACTAAGAAGATGGTCTGTGACAAAGGTCAGAACTCCTGTTATGATGTAGATTTTTTTAGGTGCACTCTTGTCATAAATTAATCTAATAATTTTCCTACATAATTTTTTAACAAAAAAAGTGGTAAAATATCTATTTAGGAGTCTTAGACCTTTCCAACGATATATAGTTTGTCATGATTAGATCAGGATTTATTGTAATATAGTGAAGTAAACTTAGGTGTCCCACAGGGTGGACGGGTGACAGTTAACAGGTTAACTGGTATTGAAACTATTAGAACTGTTAGACTACCAGTAATACCTCCAGATCTCTTAAATACACTATATTGCCAAAGGTATTGGGACACTCCCTTCTAATAAACAGGTTTGACTACTTCAGTAGTTTCCGTGAGTCCAAATCTTAATGTTTAAGCATATAATGATATTCTAGGGGAATTGTGTGTTTCTAATTTTATAGCAACAGTTTGGACAGGACCCTTTTCTATTCTAATATGACAATGCCTCTGTCTTTAAAGCAAGGTTCAAAAAGAAATGATTGATTCAGTCAGTGTGGAAGAATTTGACTGGTCTGCAGAAAGTCAAGTCCTAATCCCAGTTTAACACCTCTGGTGTGCCTTTAAATGCAGACCATGAGCCTTGAACATTAAGATTTGTACTCATGGAAATTACTAAAGTGGTCAAACCTGTTCATTAGAAGGGGGTGTCCCAATAGTTTTGGCAATATAGTGTATGCAGATATGTAGACATCTAAAAGCTTTTGAGTTGAGGAAGGTTTGGTATGGGGCACTTATCCTCGTTGTTTCATTTTCCCCATGCTTTCAGAAATGGAGTCCATTAACTCCATGTGTTAAGGAGCTTATTGTGTCACATCATATAAAACCTCTGACAGAAAGAAGTGGAGCTTCAAGTCATCCTTCACACTAACAGCATGAGTGGGAGAGACAGCAAGAAAATGTGTGTGTACTGGTTCAGTTAAGGGAAATGAAGAGACTTGTGCTGGCTTCATTTGTCTGCTCAGTTCTTTAACGCACAAACTTATGAGTAATCGGGAAAATGGTTATTCTAGCTTTTTAATTAGCCTAATTAAATAAAGAGTTTGGCTGGCCGCAGAGAAGAGGGACTTAATATAATGTGTGTGTGTGTGTGTGTGTGTGTGTGTGTGCGTGTGTGTGCGCATGCAATATTCTGAGACGAGCAGAAGGCTTAGATGGGCAGTATGCTCTGAAGGATATGTGAGTGTATTTGTGTGTGTGAATGTATAGGGAAAACTGGAGCTACATAGCACTCTTTTTAATTATTTCTCAGGGTAGATTTATTTTAAAAGAGTTCTGTGTAGGCACATACCTTAATGTCTTGGCTAGAAAAAGCTATTCTGCATTTCAGCTGTCATTGCCCCAGAGAAAAAAGATACAGTTCATTGAACAATGCCATTCAGAAATTAAATGAGAATACCTTTTAATTTCCTATTCATTTTAATTGAATTTGAATTAAGGTAACAAACAGAATGCAGAGTTGCAATGCGTATTTGAATGTAAGAAAATAAATTTTAAAATGTATAACTGTAATTTAACTAAATTACTAATTTTAACTAGAAAAGCAAGGTTTGTAAAGATCAGCTTGTCAGACTTAGTTCGACAGCCTTCTCTAAAGGTTTTTCAAAGACTCACAGCTGGAGAATTGCAGAGATTAGCCTAGTTGAGTCTTGGGGTCAGAATCACCGAGGTCCGTACCTCGATCAATTTTTCCTGTTCAAAAATAAAATTCCTCTGAATGACTAGTTTGCTGTTTAAAATTCCTCATATGGGTGTCTGCATGTATAATTCATTTTAGAAAGTTTGCAAGAATGTTTAGCATCCGTAAGGGACTCTATGCTATTTCAATATAGTAGTTACATTTTCACAAAAACCTGCTAAAACATTCATAAGACGAAGAAGAAGAAAAAATACAATACAATACAATATTACTCATAGTAAAATAAAATAAAAATAAAATAAATATACATAGTAAAATATTAACAAATTTTTGACGCAATAAATATGGTATAATTTAACAATGTTCATCCCTCCAAAAACAGAAAAGATCTTTCACGAACATCTTCATGTCTGTCTCTTGTAAAAGTGTATAGTGTATATTAATGAGTTGTATTTATTCTTAACCCCACGCCAGACCTCACTTATTTTCAAACCCTGGTTACAGCCATGGCCAGAAAGCCTACCAAAAAAAATAAATAAATCAGCCACTACATCACCACTTGTTCTATGGGATGGTTTCTAGAAAAATCCTCATCCAAAAACAAACTCCAGTATATTCAGTTGTCAGACATGACAGGAACTAAAAACGTATACAGTATGGTCAGATGAAACTAAAATAAAAAAAGAGCTTTTTGGCAGCAAACACACCAGATGGGTTTGGTGCAAACAGTGATAAAAAGTACCCCATGCCCAAAGTTAAATATACTGCTGGTTCTTTAATGTTGTGGGCCTGTTTTTCTGCCAGAGGTCCTGGACATCTTATTCAGATGCATGGCATCATGGATTCTATCAAAATCCAACAGATAAAAAATCTAAACCTGAATGCCTGTTGGAAATCTTACAATGGGCCATGGTTGGATCTTCCATCAGGACAATGATCCAAAACAAACACCAAAATCAACACAAAAATGGGTCACTGAGCACAAAATTAAGTTTTTGCCATGGCCATTCCAATCCTCTGACCTGAAACCTAGAAAATGAGTGGGGTGAACTGAAAAGAAGAACTACCAACATGAAGCTGTGAATCTGAAGGATCTGGAGAGATTCTGTATGAAGGAATGGTCTCTGATCTCTTGACAAGACTCAGGTGTTCTCCAAACTCATCAGGCATTATAGGAGAAAACTCAGAGCTGTTATCTTGGGAAAAAGACATGGGTGCCAATAATTGTGGCCAGCATGAACTAGAGAAAGCATTTATTTCACAATGAGATTTTCCCCCCAATTTCTATTGACTTCTTCAATGATAGGTTAGAATTTTGTGAATTTTTTGAATGAAAAATCAAAAGAATAAATTATGCAGATTTTTTTTTTTTACAATACCGTTGCCAATATTAATGGAGGGCACTGTACATTTAAAAGACTTGTGACAACTTGCCTCATCTGGACATGGGGAAAAAATCCTCTCTGTTAGAAGTAGGTTAGAAGTAGCCCCGGTCTTCCCTATAATTATGATTGTATACCCCTAGACACCCATCAGTTCAATCTCTGAGTGACCAGTCTTAGGTAGCAGCAGGAGGGGGAAGGGCCAAGAGAAAGAGAGAGAGAGAGAGAAATAGCCTCCATTAGCAGAGAGCTGGAGCACTGTAGAGGTTAATCATTACTTCAGCATCACTTCTTCAGCTGAGAGCCAGATGGCTGAGTGGAACCCTCACAGAGACAGAGCAAGAACTGAGAGTAGCACCCCCTGCTGGACTACACGTACACAAACACACACACACACACACACACACACACACACATATATAGACGAGCTTGTCTCCAGATTACTGCTCCTCCACAGTGTGACTGTTCCGCCTGAAGAGTGGAGCTCCCCATCGCCGGCCACAACGGCTGAGTGAACACGTAGCTTATTTGCCACAGTGATGGCTCTGTTTCCACAATTCCAACATGTTAAGGGAGATATCATGCACATGGGTTTCACGTTGACTGACCACCAGCACTCAGAGTGCTTGTATTCAGGCAGCCCTCAGGGCTCCTTGTTTACGGACAGAGATAAACACTCAAGCACTTTGTTAGGTTTCCAGAAGTTTCTGTCTTTAATAATTACTTTCAGTGTTTTTTCTTCCCTCGTTCTCCCCTAAAGCCCAGCAGTAGCCTGTCACTGTGCTCCATCCCTCATCAGTATTTCTGTCTTTTCCCCATCCTCTCAGTCACAGTCTAATGGTCATGCTTAATTGGCAGCTGTCTAATTGCTTCTCATTAGCTTGTGAAACCAAACATCCCTGACACAACAAATAAACAAAGCCTTTTTTCATTTGCTTCATTTTTTTTCCCCAATTCCTTCAGGTCCCACACCACCCCGTCTTCCCCTCCTCCTCCTCCTCCTCCTCCTCCTCCTTTAGATTTTTCTCAAAATGTTTGTCTTTTATCTCCTTCGTTTTGATCTGTTTCTCTCACAACTATGTTCAACCCAAATCTCTTCTCTGCATTTCTCAGGATATGTCTTAATATGGACATTTTTAGGAGTGTCCCGTTGTCAAAATTGTTCCAGTTCACTGAAATTGAAATTCCCAGAATGCACCTGGAGAGAGATAGAAGAGGAAATACAATTCCCAGGTGAGCAGCTATCCTTGTAGTGATGCGTGACGTTGGCTGATGATGTAAAACAGTCAGTAAGTGCTGTCAGTCGTGACTAAAGTCGTGACGATGTCATACCTCAACTTTTTCACCAGGGGTACACAGAGCAGATGTAAAGGACAGAAATAGACTCTCACATCATCAGAGAATGAACAGAAGTAATATTTCATCCCTTATGTGCATGCAAGGGAAACAATCCTGCAAACTTTATGTACAAAGTGTTATACAACAATTTGAGTTGCTCGATTAAAAGTGCAGATCAGATGAACAGATGAAATCCCTCCACACATCGTTTGATTGATTTGTTCATTTATGTATGTTCTGCAGTCTCCTGTGTATTATTGTAACGAAGTCCACTGAAGGCGAGCGTAGTGATGAACCCAAGTGCAGTTTATTTACAACGTGAAATCCAAAATCCAAACATAATCCAAACAGAC